>LBNU01013780.1:9317-22440 GCA_014162995.1 Artemisia annua
ACACACACACATATATATATATATATATATATATATATATATATATATATATATATATATATATATATATATATATATATATATATATATATATATATATATATATATATATATATATATATATATATATATATATGTATACATGTAATCGTTTTCAAGGTTAATGAAACAATACAATTTACTTATTCATTTTGCAACTTAATGCATATCGATCTACAGAAAGTGGGACAACAGGTCAATCATCTTCTTGAAATCCTTAAATTAATTAATAAAAGGGAAAAAATAAATGATGTAATTAGGTTCTAATCGTTCAAAATTGAGAAGCTCTCATGTACTCATTATTTGTTGTTATGAACATCCTAAGTCAAAGAGGCATTGCATTACCTCAGTATAGGGAGTTGCTACTCTGAAAAGCAGCAAGCGTAAATTCTTCTGGTGAAAGAGGCATTGCATTAATTAAACACTGTATACAACAGTTTTGGTTAAAATGTAAATCTTTAGCATACAAAAAGGGATTTTGCTAACAACAACGACCGGGTGTTGTTTAAGCATTCCATGTTTAAAAAATTATCATTTAATGATTTCTAAACATTCTATATTTAAACAACACAGTGGTTTGTTGTTAGCAAATCTATTTTAACTAATAAAATAAGGTTTTTTACAAGTGCCATGAAGCACGAACATTAAAAAATAAAATTAATTAGCCCTCTAAAATTCCATAATTAGAGCAAATGTACAAGCACTCCAATGCATTCTATTTTCTAAAAGTCAATTAAGGCTTCTCTTTGGGTTATTTTTGTAAGGTCTTTAATATTTCTTCCAGGCTTCTTCTAAACGCTTGAGGAGTGTCATTTTGAATCCATACATTTAATGAAACAGCGTTCCTTAATCAATATTCAGTTTCATATCAACAATTCAAAAAGAATGCATCTGACTTCTCATCAAATGATCTTATTGAGTTATTTTTGTAAAGGGATTATTAGCATTGATGGTGTTTCAATCGGTTTTGAGTTGATTATTAGCTGGCGATTAGGGTTCTATTTTAGGTATAGATGTCAACATTCTAACCCATGTAAGAGCACTGGGTATCATTGAGAAGATTAACACGTTATTGGTATGCCATCTCAGCGTCACATCATCCACTCCCAATAACACACCAATCATTCAAACACCCCTCCCTCATAACACACCACTAACATATTATTGGGTCCCACTTTTTTACATTTCATTGTATTTAATAAAAACAAACACAAAAGGCTTCTTCCAAACTAAACTTAACCAAATTTTGGACATATTAGAATTAGTAGCCCAAAAAGCTTTTACCACCCTATTTGTTAAGGCCCAAATCCAATTATATTTGTTTCATACCCAAAGCCCATATATTTGTTTTATACATAAAAGCTTCTAACCTAATAGTCTCAACCCTAATTTTTTTGCTATATCCCAAAAACCTACACCTCTCTTTTCTTTCTTAGTGAACAAATGCAGTCACAATCATAAACTCAACCAAGAAAAAATTAGATCCGAATCTTTTAACCACCAAAAAAATACAGTCCCTCCCTTTTCTTCTAATTCGAGCAACAAAATAACAAATCAAAATACCCTCTTTCTCCTTTGGTGTGAGCCAGTCTACCAACTCAACTCCCTTTTGGCGCCTTCATGGTGTGTTGCTCGGTAAGGCAATTGGCGCGTTATTGTTTAGAAAATGAACGAATGGCGCCTAAAACCCATCGATACAGAGTGCTCTAAGTCTCTTAATTTTAGGGTTTTTTTTATTGTAATTTGTTAGTTTTTTCCTAAAATAATAATTTTGGGGAATTGATTGGTTGCGTTTTTTAAATTGTGAGTCAAGTTATGTTACGGTTATCGCCTATATAATGCACATAGGATATGTGTTAGCTGCACATATCAAGCTTTTCTCTATTCTTTGTCCCATAACATTTCACAACTTATGGCTATCTTTTTTTCAGGTTATATCAAAGATCTATCGGCTGTCAAAGACAACATTACCTTGAGAGTCCGAGTTTTAAGGACTTGGATTCAAGAAATGTACAATAAACCGTATGTTAAAAATCTTGAAATGATACTTATGGATGAAACTGTAAGCACAAATCTTCTTATGTGTGCTTTTTTAGTTAAATCATTTATTAGCTATTATTATGTATTTATTTTAAAGGGTAAATCTTTTTGTAAGCACAAATCTTCTTATGTGTGCTTTTTGAGTTAAATCATTTGTTATGGGACACCATTATTATGTATTTGTTTTAAAGGGTACATCTTTTTGTATACAGAATACGAAAATGAAGGCCACCTGCAGGATGGCGAATGTGCATCAATTCAAGCACAAGTTGGTTAAAGGCGTGATGCGCGTGCGACCACGCAATAGGTTTTACCTCTCAAGGGATCTTGAGAAGCTTGCAATCCCACCAGGCAGTGTACCTGGTCGGTGTAGTATAGTGTAGTGGTAAGTACGGGGGATTGATCGTTCTCTCACAGGGAATAGTGTTCGTTAGGATAGAAAAACTACTCTAAAAGGTCTAAGGGTGAAGGAAGATTACTTTTGTATTTTTATATTTATGAAAAGCAAGTAAAATCTCGGGGTTTTGGAGGAGTGGGCGGAATTAGTTGCTAGTCAACTAACCCAAAAACTACAATTGCAATAAAAATAAAATAACTAAACTATTGTGGTTGTGAAAACTTATATGGAGACAAATGTGTTTACTTAGATTTCCTTACTCCCTAACTATCTTTTACCGGTTAATTGGTGTATGTATTACTTGCGTGGATGACGGGTGTATTCCTTAACAATTCATGGGGTGGCGTACATATCTCCCCAATTCTATGAGCTCTTATCTCCTCCTACAACTATGCGTACACATAATCATAGGGATTGTAAACAGTGGCTCATGCGTTAAATACTACCTTAATAACCTAGTACGCATTAGTTACATGTTTCTTAAGACGTTCAAGCATGTTACCATATAGGAGTATTGCCAGTTTTCTTAAGCCTAACATTGATGAAACATTCATCCCAACAAAGTAATAACACACCAATCAACCAATAATTAATAGTTAGGTTTCATTAGATCTAAGCAAACACAAGAAAAATCTAGCCTAGCATGTTAATTGAAAGACAAGCATAAGATATAATTAACCAACACATAGACATATTGATTAATTTAAGTGAGGACTTATCTTTAATTGAACATGAAGGATTCAAGGGTGAAAAACCCTTGAAAATACAGCCAAATTCGTCTTTAGGGTTTTTCCCAAACTTGTACCAAAAGTTCCACACTAATGAATGAAAAATAGAAAAGTATATATAGATTTTACATTCTGACGGCGTCAGGTTATGGGTTCTGACGCCGTCAGCTCGCCGTCATTAGGGTTCTCGGATGGCCTAGATTTACTTCTGACGCCGTCACTTGTAAATGTGCTCTGGGCCGTCACTCTTTAGCATTACACCTGACGGCCTACTTTCTCTAACACCTGACGCCGTCAGGTGTAAACATCTTGTTTTCTTCATAGGGCGTCTAGTGTAATCTGATTTTACTCCTTTGTCAATGTTGGCTGACGGCGTCACCTTGTGACTCTGACGCCGTCAGGAAGGTTTTCCAGCTTCTTTTGAGACTTTGTCGTTTTCTTCACTTTTATGCTCCAAAAACGTCCAAATTAGCATGTTTTCCAGAATTCTTCTCAAAAGTACCTAAAATGACAAAAGGAACGATTTAGGGCAATATTTGATCACATTTACTCGAATTAGGGCTTAAATGACCCCTTAAAACGGGTACACTTTTCGTCTCATCAAATACCCTTACACTTGAGATTTGCTTGTCCTCAAGCAAATAAGCTTTTATTCCAATCAAAATATGAGTTAGGGGTCATTTAACACAAATATAAAAGTAATTACAACAAATAGTCATTCGACCCTAATCATAATAAGCACGGAAATCATACACTAGCACCTCACAAATAGTGTTTGGATACTCTCACCTCTCAAGTGTCATAGAATTATATCTCATAAATGAAAACGAAAAATATCTCTCACTACCTGTCATAGCAAATAGATTACCATAGGCTTGGGAGAGGATCAATTACTCTTCCTCTAGGCGTAAGTACCTAAGATAAACTATCAAAGAGGGCTTTCAAAAGGGTTGTAACGTAAGGTGTAGGGATATGATAAACACGGTTTGGTTGGAATAAAGTGTATTTTAATGGTGGCGAGTTAATTATCATGATCAAATACATGCACTATACAATGTTGCTAAGCTAAGACTCGACTCAATCTTAAGCTAAAAACAAAATAACAAAAACTTAAACAATTATAAAAGAAACGGGATGGTAGTCCGTATGTTTTTTTTTCTACTTTTCTTTTTCTAATTTTTTTGTGTTTTTCTTGATTTTTTGATTTTTTTTGCATACATTCTTACCCTACCATCCAAAATAATACATCATAGGGGCCTCGGTTCTCCCCTTACACTTGAACTTTTACATAACTTTACAATTACTATTCTAACGACTCGAATTAAGATAATTTAAAAACTTGGAGTACTTTTAAAATATTTAGCACATATGGGGGTAATAATGTTGTTCTTCCCCATTACTCCATTACACTAGTACTTTACCCATGAGTCTCAATCGTCCCAAAACAATATGTACAAGGATATGACTCGACTTAGCAACCATCTAATCAATTAGATAATTAACAAAGGGTTTAACAAATGTTGTCACAATAATGCACTAGAGGTGAGTGCTTACAAGGTAGGCTAAGGCGATTTGGGTGTACATTTAAGTGGGGTGTAACAAATTCTCACTTTGAGTAAGATTCTCAAAGGTCGAAATGAAAAGATAGGCTCATAGGGGTGTACTAGGGGTATCGTGTACCAAAAATGGGTACAACGCAAAGGGTATGGGAGAATTACTTGACTAATGTAGCCAATGTAATTATAACAAAAATACGGGTGTAAAAACAAAGGGTTAATCCTAATGGCTCTTATCATGTAGTAGATCTAACTACATGAATGTAGTCTCACTTGTGGATTTGAGATGGTCCTAACGCAAGTTCTAGAATCTAAGCGCTACCGGTACTCACATCATAGCATCAAAGATGGATGCTTTTCCTACCAATTCTAGGGGTGAACCTCACATATTTGGGGTGGAAATTTTTTTAGAGGTATGGTTTTGTGTTAGTCATATAATTTCCTATCCATGAGACGCTCATTAAGACCAAAGTTTCACTTCTAAATGTTGTAAAAAATTTTAAATTGGCGCTAAAATTGCCCTAACAAATATTTCTCTCGGTTTTATTACAAATTTACTATCAAACAAACAAAAATCAAGCGCAATTGTATTCTCTAAGGTGCCTTCATTTACCCCCTTACACTTAAACCAAACATTGTCCCCAATGTTCAAATAGAAGATGTAAAAGTAAATAAAAAGAAAGAATGAAATCAAATACTCCCTTGATTCGTTTGATGTGGATAGTGAGGTAACATGGTTAGATCTTCTTCCAAGAAAGATGAACGCTCAAAGCTTCCCTTCCGAAATATAAATCATCTTCTTGTCCAAAATAACCTGTTAACCTGAAAAAGAGATAAAGGCCAACCTCGCATAAAATCGGCGGTATAATCTATAATAGGATATAATGCTTATGGAATTAATATTTTTTTGCAGAATTCCTGGAGATTATAAGTTAGATAATTAACAAAAACTTTTTATTTCTGGAAGAAAAACAAAACTTTCAAAAATTGCAGAAAATTATTGCCTGACGCCGTCAGGTTGTAATGCCTGACGCCGTCAGAAATGATCTGACAGAATTCTCATGTTAAGTTTCCGGAAAAATTCTGGAAAAACTAGAGCTTACTTCCTGGAATTCCTGCAAAAATTCATTATGACTCGATACAAGCATTTGACTCAAACAAATACTAATATGTATGTTAATTTACATTGTTATGATTCATGTTCATTCGTTCTTATAAACCGATTTAGATTTCCCTTACACTTAGCTTATGCAAAATACCTTTATATGTAGTTAAGACGAAGTTAAAAACAAAATAAAGCATTTTCACAAGTTAGTTTGAATCATGAATCAATAACAAGAAATATCATACATACGGAAACAAATAAAATCAAATAAACAAACAAATAAAACACACAAAGCTTGGGTTGCCTCACAAGCAACGCTTTTCTTTATTAACGAGTCTTGTAGCTAGACTCAAAGTCACCCTATCCGACATAGGTGAGTTCCACATCGAGGACATCCTTAGGGTTGATTTTGGTTGGAAGTGTCCTATCGGTGCGTTTGGTGAAATATGACCTCTCAAACTTTTCTCCATCCGGATCATATAGAGTTATCTTTATGTGCCACGATCCATCCCCTTCCTTAGGCGGCTTATCCCAATTCCATTTATGTTTATCGCCCTCGCTTTTCCATTTATTCATGGCTAGGTTGATCGGCAAAACTCCCAGGAAGTCGGTCATTTTTCGAATGACTAGGGGGTCTTCAAAGGGATCTAGTTCGGTGTCCCTAGCCAAAAGTTGTTCTACCATTTGTGTTCGGTTTACAAATTCCTCTTCTAGGTAGAATGGGCGTTGGGGTCCTATAAAGTCTCCTTCTAACCATTGTCCGTATCTAGAGGTCTTTCTATCGGTTGATTCCTCAATGGTGTCGTAGGCATGTTTCTTAACATCATAAACCGACCAAGTTTCCCCTTCTCCTACCGCTATCTTGGATCCCTTGCAATCAATCATAGCACTAGTGGTGGCTAAAAATTCTCTTCCTATCAACAAGGGGCACGTAGGGTCGCTCACCATATCGAGGACGTGGAAATCGGCTAGAATTGTTAGCTTCCCTATGTGAACTACCACGTCCCTTACTACTCCTACCGGGTATGCTACACTTCCATCCGCTAAACCTATTATTACCTCGGTTTCTTCTAGCTTTCCTAGTTTGAGGGTGGTGTAGAGAGGTAATGGAAGTAAGTTGAGGCTAGATCCAAGATCGGCTAATGTGTCATAAGCTTCCGAATTACCGATCTTGCACGGTAGGACAAATAAGCCCGGATCTTCTAACTTCTTAGGTAGTTTGTTTCGAACGAAAGCTGTCTCTTTTTCACCTAATTTGAGCTTCTTCTCATATTTTTCTAAGAGGGCGTTATAGTAGGGGGCTCGTTCTAACACATCAATAACCGGACGTTCAAGGTGGAGTTCCTTGAATTCTTCGTCAAGGTCTTGAGTGGGAGGTGTTTCAACTATGTTGTTGACCGATTTGGTGTTGGATACCTTATTCTCATGGTCTTTTTGAGGAATGTGGGTTTGTTTGAAACACGTGCTCACGGTGTTGACCGAATACTATTATGGGCAAGAACTAGGGGACGAAACCGAAGAAATGGAGTTAACATTTAGTTTCGGGTTCTTGACCATGTTGCTCGGGAGGGCGCCCATCTCTCGGTCATTGAAAATCTTCAACAAGGAATCGATTTTATCGGTCATCTCGCTTTACCTTTGTTTGAACTCGGATACAAACTTGGATATACGAGCTTCTTGAGATGCCATAAAATTGGACATCAATCCTTCAAAGTTATTGGTACTACCATAGTTGTTAGAAGGATTATTGTTGAAGGTACGGTTCGAGGAAGGACCGTTGGGTTGAAAACGATTAGGTGGGTTGGAAGAATTGTTTTGGGGCATGTTTTAGTTTGATTTCCACCTAAGGTTCGGGTGATTTTTCCATGACGGGTTGTATAAATCACCGTAAGGGTTTGGCTCGGGTTTGAAAGTGTACCACTTGTCTCCCGCTCTGTCGGTACGCGAGGATGCTTAGTCCGCAAAAGCTTGTTCGGGGAGTTCCATGCAATCACGAGTGTCGTGGGGACCACTACATAATTCGCACGAGGAAGTGATTTTATTCACTTGGCTTGAAGGTTTAGGAGCCTCGTAGGATTTCATAAGAAACTTGACTTGGTCTTCAAGTTCTATTATCCTACGGTCGGAAGTGCTTGAATTATTCGAAGGCAAAGATATTGCCTTGACCGTCTTATTCAAATCACGGGGATCATTCCGACTTTCGTTGTCATATAGAGCAAGATCTTCTAGGAGATCCCATGATTGTTCCGCACTTAGATCACGTAGCTTGCCACCGGCCGCCTGGTCAATGGTTTGCCTCGTGGGGATATTGATATGGTCATAGAAGATTTGGACTTGGAGCCAAAGGTCTATGCCATGGTGAGGGACTTTTTGGAGTAAGTCCTTGAATCGAGTCCATGCCTCGTAGAGGGTTTCGCCTTGGCGTTGTTGGAACGCTAATATATCATTCCTTAGCTTGGTAGTTCTCCCCGGTGGGAAAAATAGAGCTAAGAAGCGAGTTGTGAGATCATCCCAAGAGGTGATGGATCCTGCGGGTAGACGCTCTAGCCACTGACTAGCATGGTCTCGTAGAGAGAATTAGAAGAGACGTAATCAGGTCGTCTCTCGAGTGGCAACATCAAGGTCTATAGAGTCTACGATTTTGAGGAAATCCTTGAGATGTTGCTTTGGATCTTCGGAATGAAGTCCATGGAATACGCATCCGCTTTGCACCAACCGGATGGTGTCGGATCGCAAGGGAGTGACATTGGCTCCTTGAGTGAGCTCAATGGTGTTGTGATAGCCATGGTGGCTAGGTCGGGAATACTCTCCTAAGGTGCGGGCTCTAAGAGGTTGGTTTGGTTGTGGTTGGTGGTTTGGTTGAGGTGGGTTGTTGGGATCGAGGATGTTACCACCTTCCATGTTGACGGATGGTAATGGTTATGAACAAAAATACGAAGAAAAAAGATAGACTAAAGATATCCTAGAAAAATAAAATAAAAATCTCACTAGAAAGGAATCTAGTGAGTAGACCTAATAAAATAAAAAAAATTCTACCTAAACAATAACTATTCCCCGGCAGCGGCGCCAAAAACTTGATGNTGGCCTAGATTTACTTCTGACGCCGTCACTCTTTATTTTGCTCTGGGCCGTCACTCTTTAAGTTAACACTTGACGGCCTACTTTCTCTAACACCTGACGCCGTCAGGTGTAAACATCTTATTTTCTTCATAGGGCGTCTAGTGTAATCTGATTTCACTCCTTTGTCAACGTTGGCTGACGGTGTCACCTTGTGACTCTGACGCCGTCAGGTAGGATTTCCAGCTTCTTTTGAGACTTTGTCGTTTTCTTCACTTTTATGCTCCAAAAACGTCCAAATATGCATGTTTTCCAGAATTCTTCTCAAAAGTACCTAAAATGACAAAAGGAACGATTTAGAGTAATATTTGATCATATTTACTCGAATTAGGGCTTAAATGACCCCTTAAAACGGGTACACTTTTCGTCTCATCAAGGCGCAGCTGTGACGCTAGAAAGATACTCACTTAGGGAAATACAGCCCAAGTATAGGATGGTCAACAATGCTCTGTGTAAGAGCTTCCTGAGCAATACATTGTGTGAACCCTGTCCTGATTTTACTGGGTCGATGTATGGACTTGATTTTAGAAACTACATATCCGTAACGGATTTACAGATAGAGGAAGATGGTCAGTTGGTATGTACTTTAATCTATGCTTTTATAATGTGTTAAATGGCATTTGAATACATTTTGTGTATAGGTTGATTGCAGTTTGGCATGTACTTTAATCTATGCTTTTATAATGTGTTAAATGGCATTTTAATACTTTTGATCAGGGTTCTAAATAGCGGGCTATAGCGGCACCATAGCGTGAGGCGTTGCCTCCACGTTACGAAACAGGCCAAGGCGTCATCTCTAGGCGTAGTGTGCAACAAAATGTGATAAGGCGTGATAAAGCGCGCTATAGCGCAAGGCGTGGCGCCATTTTTTTGAAGCTTTTAAGATTTTATTTTATTTATTTTATTTTTTTAAAGAGATTTATTGGACTTGAGCTTATTTACAAGTATTTATTTTGGCTTAGTAAATCCATAACTGAGTTTTAAGCGTATTAGCTAACTAATATTGACAACTCTATAAATATTTTTTGCCGCTTTGAATCACGCCTTAAAAACGCTATGACGCAACGCCTCACGCTAAAGCTTGAGGCTTGGCTATGCCGTTACGCCGCGCTTCACGCTATTTATAACCTTGCTTTTGGTATATAGGTTGATTGCTTCAAATGTATTATAATAATGGTTACAATTTTTTTATTCGAGCAGATGTTGTTGGACATGTCACTGATTGTCAAGAGTTGGATAATTATGATAAGAATGGGAGCAAGGGAAAAAAGAAACCGTTGACTCTTATTGATGCTGAGTCAGTACTATAATCCCTTTATTACAGTTTAATTAACTTAAAGTTGTATTCACCTATGTATAGGATTCGGTCATGATCTGCATATATTTTGTAGGGGGGATGAGCTTAACTGTACGTTGTAGGGCGTATTTGCACAAAAATTCAATGACTTTTTGAAAGCAACTGTGGATCATGGTAAAATCATGATTCTTCTATCATTGGCAATGATGAAAGTTTGGGACGGTAACATCTTATCACCTATGTTACTATATCTTATATCATAGGTTTCAATACTTGGTAAAAAAGATTGCACATTATGATTCATATTTTTTTATAGGGAAAATGGTCTAAAAATACATCGAACTTGCCACTTTTTTCTATTGTATACATCAAACTTTTTTTTTCCTATTGTATGCATAAACTTTCTTAATCTTCCTATTGTAACAATATTACGGGTGTGTTATGACGTGCCAATACTTAATCACACTAATTACGGTTTACTTAATAGAATAAAAACCCGTAATATTGTTACAATATGATGATTAAGAAAGTTTGTGCATATAATAGGAAAAAAAAAGTTCGATGTATACAATAGGAAAAAGTGGCAAGTTCGATGTATTTTTAGACCATTTCCCTTTTTTAAAGGCAAGATGTACGTCCAAAACAGTTATCATGGAACAAAACTGTTTCTCTTCAATGCCAATGAACCCATTGAGAAAGATGAATTCAGAGATGTTGAAGCGTATCGGTTAAGGTAATTTGAATACAATGTTCTATAAATTCATATAATACATATGTATAAGTATGCACAAGTTATATTTTTAATTTTTGTAGGTTGTTTTCAAGACAAGAGGCTGAACCATCTGTCGCATCGCGTATTTCTGCTGGCTCAAAATTCTCAACTAAGGATGATTTTCTAAATAAGTATCCTGTAAAAAACCTTGTCGAGCTTTTGGATGTTGAAAAGGTACACCATACTCCAAACAAAATTATTAGAGTTAAATGTGAATATCTGAATTATATGTATTTTCATTATTTACAGAACATCGCTTCCGTTATTGTTGGAACGATCATCGCGATACAAGAAGAGGAGGGATGGTGGTATCTGGGATGTAGAAAGTATAGCAAGAAAGGGTGAAAGATGTGACAACTGATAATTTAGGGACCCTTTTCAAACTTACCGCATTACATTTTCATAAACGTGAAATTTGATTTATCGATGATCTTATTAAGTTTTTGAAATATCGTTAGAAAGTTTGAAGTTTATATAAAGCATTTATCACCCTACGTACTATTTAGGCTAGTTATGTACTTCGATGTAGGCACTACTTGACTTTGGCATTAGAAATCCTAATAAAACGCGTATTTGATAAGTAACGGTTACGATTGTTTCGTTCTAAGTATTTGATTTAGTTTTGCCATGAATGATGAAACGTTTTGAAATGATTTTATTAACTAAACGAAATATTTTAACATTTCGAGGAATTATTTATAAACAAGCGGTGAATATTTAAAATAATTTTGTGCGGTGACCGACGTTCTAGTAAACTTTAAAAATAAATGTGTCGGGAGAGATTAAGAAAAATAATTATTTTGGGTCCCTAATTTCTACTAGTTTATAAAAACTAAACACTAGAGGGACCAAACTTGCAACAAACTCAAACTACTAAAACTAAAAACCCTAAACCTAAATTTCATTTTCATATTATCATCATCTTCACCAATCTCTCTCTCCCTCTCTCTTGTCTTGCAGCCGGCCACCACCACCCACGCCACACCGCCGCCACCTCAACCTCACCACCACCACCACAACACTCAAAATCATCTTCTCTTTCCATTGATACTATTCACGCGCTCAAAAACAACCTCTATCACCAAAATATCATCACCACCGCCACCTATATCATCACTATCATCTTTAATCTTGGTCTAGTACATAGATCTATAAAGAAAAGGTAAGGAAATGTATTTTTCGTGTGGGTTTTCTCTCGTACGAGTCAAACCCCGCGTATTTCTACATTTTGGGTACAAAAGATTGATGGGTTTTATGATTTTGACACATTTTGGTCAGGTTTGGTATCGATTAATGGGTGTAAATTCGAATTTGGGGTGACCCGTGGTCAAACCGTGGTCAAACCCACGTTGTGGGTGTGTTTGGTTGTTTCTTGGATGATAATATACTTGGGTTATTGATTTTGTTTGATGTTTAGTGAATCTTGATACTTGGTTTAATGATTTATGAAGTTTAAGTGTTGTTTTTGGATGTTGGTTTGCAACCGAGACCCTCTCGGGGGTGTTTGGTTTGTTTGTTGACTCGGCCTAGCTGAGGTGAGCCCAAGCCGCGACCCAAAGGCCACGGCAAGGGTGGTTTTGGCTCGAAAGAGTCAAAGCCGAGACCCTTTGGTCTCGGCGATATGTGATACTTGTTGTTTTGATGCTAAAATGTTAATTGATATGAGTTTATTGAAATTATTGATAACGTTATTACTTGATGTTGAAACTTGCATGAGAATAATTGCGACTTGTGGTTATATTGGATGAAAACAAGTTTAGTTGTCGATATGTATATAATTATAAGTTTGGTTATATATCGGTTAATAGAAAATTTGGTATATGTTTGGAATATGAAATGGTTGGTATGAAGTTTATATCGGTAATGTTATGTGGATTAAAATGACGTATATTCTTGTGACGAAATATATTGTTTAAGGTGATATATTGTTTAAAGATATATGTTGTTTTAACGATAAGTGTTTATATGAAATAATGTTAAAATGTGATATATTGACTATATGACTTGGTTGTGAATTAAATGGTTATGTGTATATATATATATATATATATATATATATATATATATATATA
>LBNU01013780.1:22576-35421 GCA_014162995.1 Artemisia annua
ATATATGTGTGTGTGTGTGTAAACGTATATATATATAATCACTTATATAATAAATAAGTGACGTAATAAATAAATAATAACGTAACGATAATTATTAACTATTGAGTTAGATTAATATTTATCGGAACCTTATTAAATAAATATATAACGAATTTGCATTGCGAGTTAATAACGGAAATATTCTTGAATAAGGACCATAATGGTTTCGAAAACAAATGATTTCTTCGACGTGAATTATTAAATATTCGAGTGCACGCTAAGCTAGTCCAAAGCTAATTTTCTTTCATGAGATAACTAAGTTACCCTATTAGTAGTAAAGTCTCGGATTTTATAGGACCGTAGAACAACCTTAAACACTAATGAATATGGCGTTATTCTAGAGAGAGAAAGAGAGTAGAGAGAGAGAGTGGGAGGAACATCTAGTGTGTGAAATGAAAACCATATGATTACCTAGAGAACCAACCAACCTCCAAATGAGGTTTGCAAGACTATTTATAGTGTCAAGTCTAGGGCATCTCTTAACTATTACATTATTATACATTTTGCCCCTAGACTTTGTAAAAACATGAATACATGAGTAAAGCTTAACATAATTATATTCTAACGCAACCTATTAATTACAAGACTTTAATGACCGACACTTTTTATAAATAAAATACAATCCTAACAATCTCCCCCTAAGTGTCGGTTATTGAAGGTTGCGCGACGTCATCATCTTTGTCTTTAAACTTTAACATTCATTGCTCTGGACGTCTTTAAGAATCATTAGATAAGTCATAGTTCATTGTTCATCGTTCTTTGTTCCTCCATGCTTTGTGATCTTTGGTGAGTGACTTTTCCATTGTTCTTAGCTCTTTGTTGTTGTGGTGGAGTTATCTGCCTTTTGTCACGTCTTTGCCTTTGATAGATAAATGCCTTTCCAACATGCTCATACGTCTTTAGTCTTTGTCATACATACATTTGTTGTTCCCGTTCTTTCACTTTGATCTTTGTCACTTTACTTTGTAGATTCTTCTTTTTGGCGTAGAATCTTTCTTTGACTGTTGCTATCCTTTGATCTTTGTGAGAACTTTCCTTGACTTTGTGATGTATGTATGAGCATGTGGAAATTAGTGTGGTGGTGGTGATAATGATGTGGTGATGGTAGCTACATGAAAATCGTTAGTCATAAACAACCGGTGCTTATAGGTTCAGAATTAGAGATTGTCAACAGCATAGTGTGAAGACTCCTTCTAATCCTTATCATGGCCGTTCCTAATCGGATACCCCCGAAAGGCTTACACAGCCATACCGAAGTACACCCATGATTAGGTGAGTCGCTGGAGATCACCCCACGACTGTAGATCGTTTGAAACCACCGCGAACACTAAGCATAGCCTTTATTTTGTAATTTGTTATTTGGTGAGTCTTAACTGATAAGTTTAACTTCATTTTGATGCATTTTCCATGTTATATTTGTCACCTCATTTTGATTCATTAGTGTATACGTAATTGAACATTGATACAAGTTATTTGATATAAATTATAGGAATGGCTCGAATTAGTTGTGGTTTTTGGAAGTTAAAGCCGCGATCTATCTGAGGATGCCATTTCTCTGCTCCATGTTTCGAAATACAAGTGCAGTTTCTTCTGGCCAAAAAATTCAAAACCTGAGAGGTAATAAAAAATTGTTATGAAAGGTCATTTCTATATTAAATGATTTGTGCTAATATCATTCCAAACGGGAGTAAACCATCCATCATGTAGGAGAAGAGTCTCTATTATTCTTCATAGTGATTTCAGTAGACCCGTTGATGCAATCTTGTGTGGAGATACAAGATCAAATAGTTGACTCAGGAAATGGAAGGATGCAAGATCAAGAGCAGCAAAGTGTAGATGAGAATACAGATGGGATATAAGCTATTTATATTATTGAAGGTGTAAATCCCTCAACATTAGTGTTCACACAAACACAAGGAGGCTATTATATGTATGGTGCAACTGATATGCAATTCCAATTTATCCATCAACACCTACTGTGAGTCTTCTCTTCTCGATAGATAGAGTGTTGATAGAGATGTTTACTTTTTATATGCGATGAACCACGATTTTAGGGAAACTTGAGATGAAGGCATGAGTTTCAAAGTGTTGTATTGTGTTGTTTGTCATTCTGATCTTTAGTGTGTCAAGAATGACTGGCTCAATTCCATCTGCCCTTTGATCCCTACGTAATTACACGATACATCATATAATTAACTGAGATTGTTACTTTGTTCATATATCAATATTGATCATTGATGGTCTACGCTTTTATTTGTTTATATTATTTGTTTATTGTTTTTTGAATTTCCTTTAGGTAACAATTGCTTAATTTTTACTCTTTTATTCTGCAATGGTACTTCATTACTTTATAATTCACACAGATTATGTTTGGTCGTATAGTATGATTGTCAATGTGGAAAGCTCAATGTATCTATTAGTAACCAAATCACTATTTATTGTTTGACATATTGGTAGATTTTTACTTTCCAAGATAGAAAAAGTAAATATTGAAATTTTTGTATTTTTAAACTTTTCAAGGCATTTTGGCACATTGTTTATGAAACAGTGCAATATTATTGTGGCCTTTGCTTATATTATCCCTAAATTAGATTAGAACTAAAAGAAGGCTGTTTTGAGAATACTTGCTCGTGAGCCACAACAAACTGTTATTTCAAATGTAGTAGTCTAGCAGAGGCACATTACTAACTTGCTTCGTTACAGGCATGAGATTGTAGATGTGGTGACTGAGGTGGGCAACAAGGTCTTAAAAGTCAAAGTAGGGAGATAATGTTGGGGTGGCCTGTTTGGTTGGATCTTGATGTTCATGCGATCAATGTGTTGTCGATCAAGAGCAATCATGCCCAAAAATGGTATTGACCTACAATGCCACTATTGGTGTGACCTATGGCGGCTACTCCGACTGCATGGTTGCCAATCAACACTTTAGCGTAGCATGGCCTAAAGACCAGCTGTGGTTTTTAAACAATTAATGCTATTTAGCTTTCCTTGCGGATGTTTAGCAAATGACATTTTACCTTAACTTTTGGGTTTTTAATATTATATCATTTAACGTTATTTCTATTAACCATTTTACTACTTGTTTTATATTTGTAACAATTCTTAAAGCTAGCCGCCCATCGGGCGGGCCTTGAGGCTAGTAACCCATAAAGAATTACCGAAGTGACCTGCTATCAGGGCTGTTTGATGTTGACCCTGGCAGGAGTTTCCGTTCAATCATTGAGAAATACATAAGTAAATTCTCTCATAAACATTCTCGGCAGATTGCTAAGATCTGCGTAGGACTCGATAATTTACAACTGGTGTCCATTGATGTAGAATCACCATTGTAGGAATGTTAATTGTTCCTAAGAGATCTTTGATGTAATCTCGGGGCTCTAGACTCAATAAGTGCACGTTTAGTCGTCGGAGGCATGGAGCAGAGGGCCTCCTTTTCAATATCAACACATCTCGGAGTGAGAGGTCGATAGATTATGCAAGGTTCTCCGTGAGAATGAAACAAGTATCTTTTGAGAGATACCCGAGTGGCTAGAAGGTTTAAGTGCAGTGCGTCACTGGATCCATGACGTCTTGTCTTCAATACCGGTGTCACTTTAGTAACAACCAGTAGCATATGAATTGAACCCGGTGTCTGCCCTAAGGTTGAACATATGGAGGGCTATTTCTTTTCACCTTTTTCATTACTTTTCCTTTTAATTCTTCAACCCCTTCTTTCTCCTTTCATTCTTTACTCCTTTTTTCAAATCATACCTAAGGACTTCTAATTCTAATCTATTGGAATTGTCCTTGGGTAGATCCCTCCGGTTCTGGTGGATCATAGGACGGTTTTTCCTAACCTTAGTCACCTTATATCACCATGACTATCCTATTGTTGCCATAAACCAAACATTTGAAAATCTTCTCAAAGTGTTTATGATAAAGAAACATTTTGTTAACACTTTGAGAGTTTTGTTTTCTTTTGAAGGACTCCCCCTTCACATGTGCTCATGCTATTTTATAAGAAATTTACACATGAGGGAGGAGTTTGCACTTTTGAATTGATCCACTTTCAGTGAACAAGACCGATTCGAGACACGTTTACATCAATAGTTAGACTAGCTTGAAATTATTACCCGGCCTGGTCAAATCCAAAGAAAGTTTCTCGAATTGGTACATTCTACTTAGACAAATCCTTTTCGAGACACGTTTACGTCGCTAGTTAAAGAGATACATTATCATCTTTTAGGTGACAACTAGCTCTAATAACTAACTTGAAGTTATTACCCGTCGAGGATAAGTCTTTTCGATTACTAACAATTTGTTTCGTCAATTCTTGGTCAATTCTGAGTCTAGCTCTGACATTTAAGTCATCTCAAAGGAGCTCGAGATTCTGCCATAATTATCAAACATATTGGTCACAATCATTTTTAGTCACATTTTGATCACATTTAATCACGCCTTCTCCCCCTCAAAAATAGCATATCGTGATATTTTTGATATCAACTGATTAATAGAAAAAGCTTTTGGAGAGATAGACGGACTTGTTTTAGCATGAAACTGGAACATTTTTGTATTTGAAATACTCCCCCTCAAAACTCGCATACGTTTTTTTTTGAGAATATGAACCTTTGTAAATTTAGAGGGAATGAGTCTTCTTGAGCAAAATTCTGAAAAATTAATAAATTTCATATTTGTTGAATTTTGCATCAAGGTTTTTTTGAAAAAACAAAGACTTCTCTTTGTTTGAATAGGAATGTCGCACTGAGGCGTACAACAGTGTCCGTTTTTAGGATAAGTGCACTTTGTTAATGAGAATCATTTGGGCGTTGCACTTTCCTTTCTTTGAAAACTTGAGTTGTGCTCTGTAAGGTGTACACAAGTCATTATTTTTAGGATAAGTGCTCGAAAAATATGTTAAACATTTATTTTGATTAAGCACTTTCCTTTCTTTGAAGCGCGGGTCCTGAACTGATGTATTCAGGAGCCATTGTTAAGAAAAATTTGAGAAACGAAATGTTTTAGAAAACATTTAAATGAACTCCCGCTCAAGCATATGTACATATCCGTGTCATTGTTGAATGACATTTCTAGAAACGTACATAATATCGATTACACAAGAGACATGTAGTGAGAAGAATATTTTTGTATTTTTTGTTTTATATTGTTTTTGTATTTTTGAAAATTTTCTATTTTTGTATTTTGTTTTTGTTGGTTTTTCAAATTTTGTATTTGGTTTTTGTTTTATAAAAGAAATGGAAAATCAAAAATAGAAGATTGAAAGAATGATTTCAGAATTTGAACCCTCTGAAGAACTGGGTTTTGAGATAATTGAAGCACCTGCAACCAAAGACGAAGAGGTTTCACAAATAACAGTGTTAGAAGTACATGTTTCCTCACATTGAGGGTGTTCGCTATCAACAGTTGTAGTGGTTTCTACTTCCTTATCCTGAAGATTTACACTATTTATTGTCTTGGTGCAACTATCAAAAATCTTTCCTGTGGGAATCCATCTAAGACCAACTGTTTTAAACACTTTTCCTGTAGGAATCCACCTAAGGTATGATCTAGATGTAGTTTTCTTATCAGATGCAGCGGAAGTCTCAGTTTTTGAAAAACTACATCCTGTAGATGTCCACCGATTAGGTTTCTTATCTTTTTTCTTGTTTTCAACTGGGGTTGTCTTAGTGGATTGTGCCATGAAACTTGATTTTCCTTTCTTAAGAAATTGTGCAATACAAGCATCATGATTAGTTGAAAAAACACATTTTTGACATGTAGGACAGACAAATTCAACATTTTTGTTTAAAACAACAACCTTAACTTTTTCACTACAGTCATTTGGAAATTGTACATTTTTCTTAGCTTCTTCTAGATAGTGAATTTGAACCATGTTATTAGAACCAACAGATTCCTTAACGGTTTTTGGGGTCACATTCGATGTACTATTCCTAGAAGAGCCAGAAGTAATCACATTTGTGTTTCGTTCAACAACTTTTGCATTTTCAACAATCTTTTCAATTTCTTTTTGCTTGGACAAAGGTTGTGGAGTGACTGGTTTTGTCAAATCATTTTTCTCATCGACTTTTGGAGCAAACCGTGAAATTGACATTTTTGGTTTAACAACCGGTTTAGAAATATTGTCTTTGTCCAAAGTCGATGGTTTTGTAAACTTAGTATCCACACCCTTTCCTTTTTGACTTTCTAGCTGAGCCCTCAAAAGATCATTTTGCTCTTTCATGTTCTTGAAGGCACGCTCATACGACAGTTTGTCATACTTGCATTCTTTGTTTTTCCGATCAAGTTGTTTAAAATATGACACGTTTTCTTTTTCAAGTTTAATAAGAGCATTTTTATATTTTGAAACAATTTCAGAGGTTTCAGCTCGCAGTCTTTCATCGTCTTCAAAAGAATATGTTTGTAAAATGATAGACATAACATCAGTAGACAGAACTGCTTCAAAGAGAGAGTCGTTTAATTTTTCCAATACATTTATCTCCTCAAAAGATTCGTTTGCCTTCTTTATCAGGGATTTGTGGTCCTTAACTAAGTCAGCTGTTTCGTTCAAAAACGCTTGTTCAAAATGAATTACTCGAGCATTAATGGCATTGATTTGAGGAGTAAAATCATTTTCAAGAATCTTTTTCAGTTATAGATGAACCGTGTTCCAATTAATTTCATTAAGTTGCGTTTTAGATTCTAAAGTCTTTTGAAGTTGACCAATTCTGGTTTTGAGATCATCAAGATATCCTCTTGCAACACTTGTGTTAAAAGTGTTGTTTGAAGACATCTGTCCATTTTTGAAAGAGATTTGGAAATAACTACGGGTTTAGAAACTTGTTTTGAAATTCCTGGGCTTTTGGAAATGCTTTTGGAAAGATCATATGTTTGTTTTTGAGGAACAAAAGTGATTCCTGAAATATTGTTCAGTTTGTTGTAATCAATTATTGGTTTCAAATCAGGCTTCTTTTGTTTCATTTTGTTTTGACTTTCTACAGCAAGTTCTATCGTATCCACATAATCACGAACAATAGGAGGATCATGTTTAGTATAAAGCACATTTCCATTATACAGCACATTCTGTTCTTCCTGAGCTTTCTTGAGATTACAAGGAGTTTTGTTACCAAGAGCCATTTTGGTTTTTGTATGGTAAATTGGATCAGTCTGATTAGTAATCATATGAATTGTTTGACTCGAATGACCCGTTTTAACCAACAAATTTTCTAATTTTGCTATCATATGTTCTGACTCTATGATTTCTTCCAAAAGTTTATCTTCTTTCTTTGCAAAGTCCTTTTTCAACTCATCCCTTTCTTTTTCAAGATTGGTATAAGCTGATTTTTGTTTTGAAAGCTGGTTTGTTAAATCAGAAATTTCTTGTTTTAATGATTTAATTGTTTTCATTGAAGTGACTTCAAGAGTATCAAACTTTCGTTGCAGTTCCCTATCTTTAACAAGTAATTTTTTATAACCAATTTCAAATTCAGACTCGCGTTTTTTATCATCATTTAGAAAACTTTTTTCTTTTTCCTTGTATCTCTCAAGCTCAGTGGTCAATATCTCATTTGCGGCCTTAACTTCGCGATTGACCTTTTTAACATTCTCAATTTCAATACTACAATTGTTCATTAATGATTCAAATAAAGCACGTGTATCCTCATCATTCTCAGCATGCTGTGAAACTGAGCCACCACTATGATTCATATCAGGAGTTGTCGAATTAATATTGCTACCATTCAGCGTGTCCAGGTATGTATCATAAGTAGTTGCTGGAGTCTCAGAATGCTGTTCCTCATGAGGGGACATATCAAATATATCATTATTGAGACATGTATTATCGAATTGTACCTCAGATACTGCATTGGTGTCATAAACAGGAGGTGCATCAGAATCTGTGTCGTACTTAGCCTCCTGAAGATTTGCCATGAATATGCAGTTTGCGTCGATATCCTCTCTATCTTCCATATCATCCATAAGAGCCATGTAGTCATTTTCTTCAGCACTCAACTGGAATCCTGCCTCTTCCTTTTGCGCTAGCATCAATGCTTTCTGCAGATACGCTGTATCCGTCTTTTTCGGCTTAGTAGGACAGTTCCTTGCCATATGACCGACACCTTGACAGTTGAAACACTTAACCAAATTTCCTTGATTCACATTCACATTACCATAATTCCCACCAACTGGACCTGCAACTTTTCCAACCTGATTACCCACTGCCTGATTACCAACATTCTGACCCCTCTGATTTCCAACAAACTGACCTATCTGATTCCTTCCATACTGACCCATCTGATTCCCTGCATACTGACCCATCTGATTCTGCATATTCTGATTACCTATGTGAAGTCCAGTAGCATATCCTTGCTGATTCCCCATAACTCCAACCATGTGGCCTCCATTACCCATATTGAAACTCGGCTGAGCGATCTGCTTGTAGCGAGTGTTCGATGAAATTCTTTGGTTGTTGTTAGTTGGTGTTGAATAGCGTTGGAATGCCTTAGTCATAAGAGCAAATGCTTGAGTCATAGCAGCAAGGGACTCATCATTATCAGTGAATTCTGGTTCTTGGAATTGTGGATATTGTTGTTGTGGAATAAGTTGATGTTGTTGTGGGTAGAATTGTTGTTGTGGGATAGCAGCAGTTTGTTGTTGTGGAAAGTATTGTTGTTGTCCATAGTTGTGAGTGGAAGATGATGATGGTTGTTGTTGTGTGTTCACTGGTAGAGGTGTTGGTGTTTGAGCAACGAGTGCGAGATGATCATGCTTTTTAGCTAGTAACTCGGCTCTTACTTCATTTGCCTCAGCCTGATTCTGCTTCAAGAAGTCGTACAATTGATCATAAGTAACTTCATGCAAATTCTTTGTCTGATAAACGATAGTGACGTATCTTCCCCATTCCGGTTGTAACTCATTCAGAAAGACTGTGTTGTTTGCAATGTTTGTCTGAGTGAGATTATGCCTTGACAAATCATTCATGACCTTACTGAACCTGAGATAATACGACTCTATTGATTCACCAGGAATTGAAGTAAACTTGCGAAGTTCCTTAAGCAATTGTGTTTCCATTTCTTGTTTTCCAATATATGTTCCGTACATTAACCTTTTAACACGTTCCCAGACTGCGTAAGCACTTCCTTCACTATCAACAGTAGCATAAGTCTGTTCAGGTAGACCAAGAACAACGAGATGAAATGCCTGATCATCAGCTTCAATTTGTTTTCTGTCTTCCTAAGTGTAGTCAGCCTCTTCCTGAAGTCTGTAAAAAGGTGGTACTGGGGGTGTTCCATTTGGCTCACCAGGGTCTAGTATCTCACGTGGTTTGAAGGGTCCATCCAAAATGGATTTAACAAGTTGTTTTCCATTTTGTTTACTCTTAAGATAGCGCATCATACGACTAGCCCATTGTGAATAACCACCCTTTGACAACATGGGAGGACGATTCTCAGCACCGGCAGCATGAATATCTTGTTGAGTTGCCATTTGATTCGATTCAAAGTAAAAAGTTGTTCAAAGGATCTTTTAAGATAATAAAAGGTTGTTGTTGAAGATTAGATGTTTTTGGCGAAGTTTGAAAAGCGTATATGGTTGATTTTAGTGATTTCGTAATTTCCCTTCAAAAATTGAATTTGAAAATTTTTTCTCCCAAAATTTGAAAATCACTATGAAATGTAATTCTAAGGTTGCTAGAAAAATTTGAGTTTTAAAATTTTGACGCCAAATTTTACCGAAAAAATTTGAATTTTGCCCTAAAAATTTGAATTTTTGGTCAAAATTTTCAACGTTATACCAAAATTTGAATCTCGCGTAAAAATTGAACGTTTAGTCTCCCCTAAAAAATAAATTTTACTCAAATAAAAGTTAGCGTTTGATACTCGATAATGAGGTTGCTTACTCGATAGCCTAGCTGCTTACTCGATATACTTGTCACTTGTCCTAACTCGATAACCAAAATCCTTAGTTGATAACCAATACTCGATAACCAACTTCCTTACTCGATGTCTCCTTACTTACTCGATAATCAAGGTTCAAACAAGTAGAGTTTCCCTTACTTGATACAAGTAACTAAACCTTACTCGATAACGATAAGGTGTGTTAGCTAAATCGCTAACTGGCTAACTCGCCAAGTGAAACCTTACTCGAAAAAAAAACAGCCTTACTCGATACAAATTCTCAAACTCGATAACCCTAAAAAGCAAGTATCCTTACTCGGTAAACTTGACCTCTTACTCGATAAAGCAAGTATCCTTACTCGAAATTCCTAAAAAGTAGCTGCCCTTACTCGAAAATTAGGGTTCCTTACTCGAAATTCACAAACCATACTCGATAAGATTCATAAAAAACGAGCCCTAATCATCTAAATAAGCCACGAATCACTATGTTTTCACCAAGAAATGATCTAAAACAACCTAATATTATCCCTAGGCGAATGATACCACTTGTAGGACCGTAGAACAACCTTAAACACTAATGAATATGGCGTTATTCTAGAGAGAGAAAGAGAGTAGAGAGAGAGAGAGAGTGGGAGGAACATCTAGTGTGTGAAATGAAAACCATATGATTACCTAGAGAACCAACCAACCTCCAAATGAGGTTTACAAGACTATTTATAATGTCAAGTCTAGGGCATCTCTTAACTATTACATTATTATACATTTTGCCCCTAGACTTTGTAAAAACATGAATACATGAGTAAAGCTTAACATAATGATATTCTAACACAACCTATTACAAGACTTTAATGACCGACACTTTTTATAAATAAAATACAATCCTAACAGTTTTATTTATCGATAATAGGTCATTAATATCGTTATTGGACCTATTGGACTGACGAGCCTAATAGGAGCCCAATAAGGACATTAAGCGATCATATTGACGAGAAATACATCCTATGACTAATGATATAACTTAAGGACCAACAAGTAAATCGGTAAATGGTTAGACTTATCAAGTTGACGAATTTGATAAGCCGTCGACCCTTCATGCGATGACTTATCGATCCATGAGGTCATATCATTTGACCTTAACCCTTATATGCTATATGTTTTAAATGCGATTATGTGTTATGTGGACTATTTGACTTACTTGAGGCTTATGTCGTTAGGAGATTTTTGGACTATACGTTTATAATATTATTTGAGATGTTTATTTGGCGTGAGTTCACTTGAGTCGAGACTTTGTCTCTAGCACCCATACCAAACGATACCGAACGATACCAAGCGATAACTAAAACATTTCAAAGAACGTTTTCTTTCGGAAAATAAATGGAAATTATTCAGGGAACTAAGGGAAGTAATTAACTTTCTAAAGCTATATTAAGCTAAGTTCTACATATACGATTAGGTCGTGCCAAGTCAGTAGTTGCTGTGAAGTCTTAGCCATACCCTCTTTTGCTTATTCGTATCTATCTTGATTTCTGCTTGCTCTATTCGAGGTGAGTTTCATAGCCCCACTTTTACTCGCATTTTTAATTGTTTTCTAAATTTGGGGGAGAAGACATGCTACTGGTTTTCTTGGACCTGCTACTACTTTGTTTTGCTATTGTGTGGACTAGTTTAGGTTAGACGGAAGTAGATGTTGACCTAGAGCTAGGGCGTTTTGACCCTAGTTTGGAACAGACTCTGCTGCGGCCTAGATTCGGGGCAGTAACGGGTGGTTCCTTGTTGCGACCTGGCTAGTGACCGTTGAGGGGCCCACTCACTATGACCATTCATCTTTCCTAAGATGGTAAACTATTGATTGCGATTGTGATGATGTTGGATTGTGATGTCTATGCCTGCTCTAGTTACACATAGCGCTAAACCCTTCAGGTCCTGATCTCTCCCGAACCACACATCTTTTATTTCCCAAGTCAGGTCAACCAATGGTCAAGAATGGTCAACCTAATATGAGACAAAGAGCTGCAGAGCTCGGGAGAAAATACAAGTTTACCAAGGATTTAAATATCCTTGGATCGTTTAAGTCCTGATGAGGTGTGATATCCTGAATACAAATAACGTGTGTGATGTGATGGGATATAGAAAAAGGATGTACAAGAGTATATAAATGTGAACAAAATCGATCACTGTACTGATAGACTGATTTCGCACATCAGAAAAGAAAGGAAGAACAGAAAATAAAAAATTAAAAAGAAAACTATATTAAAACGTATACGTTAACGTTTAAATAAACGTCAACGTACGAAATAAAAAGTGAAAAGTGATCAATATAACTCCCACAAATGTGAAAATTATATTTTTATGATCCTAATAATAAAAGAAAATTATTTATGAATTAAAATTATTTTTACAACTTATTATGTAATTACTATTAATTAAAAACTATTTATTACTATTTAATAATTACCTAAAAATAAGAAAATGTAAAATAAAGCTAAGAAAATGAAAATAAAAACTTAGAAAAATTAAAAATAATATAAGATAAATTTTAGAAGTGAAAATATATTTTTCTTACTTATTATGTATTTACTATTAATTATTTATTATTTATTATTTATTTACTAAATTATAAGAAATTAAGAAAAAGGCTTAGAAAAATAAAAATTTAAATAAGAAAAGTCTAAAATAATATAAAATGAATTTTAAAACTGAAAATGTATTTATTATACAAGTATAGTATATATTATTAATTATTAACTATTATTATCTATTTAATAATTACCTAGAAAATAAGAAAAAATAGGAATAAAGCCTAGAAAATTAAAACAAAAATATAGAAAAGTCTAAATAAATATAAAATAATTTCTGAAACAAAAATTATATTTATTATACACTTATACTATTTATTATTAATTATCTATTATTAAAAAGTATTAAAAACTATTATTGAAT
>LBNU01013780.1:57051-74492 GCA_014162995.1 Artemisia annua
TATCAAAACAGGACGCTTATAAACGGTGCAAAGGAAATGAGGGAAGGAAAACTCCACCTTGGCATTCGGCCATTGTCACATAGTTTGAAATTTATCTGCTTTCTTTAAATTAAATGTAATTTTCAATTTAAAATGTTGTAATTTCCTTTAAATTAGTGTAATGAAACAATATTCTCAGTTTAATCTCAAGTATCTTTAAAATTCATGTTTTTCATTAACTGCCTTTAAATTTCAAGTCATTTATGTTATTGTTGTTAATTTTAGTGGATTTATGGAATCTATAGGCCACATAAGCTCTTGACAAAAGCTTTTAAGCTTTTAGAAACCATTAAATCAGTCTTAGTCTTAAAAAAAAAATCAAAAATCACTAAAAATGGAGAAAAATAGAAAAAAAAATAAAAAATGTGGGATCTTGTTATTTCTGCAAAGAGCATGGCAATTTTCTGATGGATTCTGGTTTAGGAGCTTCATGGGAAGCTATTAGGATAGATAGAGGTCCTTGGTTCCTTGGTTTTCATTCTTGTGCACTTGTAAGTTATTCCCTTTAATTTTTGCATTTTACTGTTTTCTTCTTTATGTGCTTTGATCTTTATGTTTTTGTGTTTGTTTGATGTTAGTTAATGATTTTGTAGTGTAAAAGTAAGTTGTTATGTGTTGAAATTCATTTGTGTTTTAAATACCATTAAACTGCTTATCTCCTTGGTTTGGAATTTCATAAGTTTAAATATGATTAAAAACCATGTTCATACTGAAAAAGGTTGTCTTATGCTTAGAATAACCTCATGTTATGTGATAGATCAAGGTTATACAGTCTTATGTTATGAAAATCTCTTTTGAATCTCATTTTAGCATTTTTCTTGATTTTTGTATTTCACTGTTATATGTCTTAATCTGTGTTAATTTCTAGTTTTTCATGTTTGTTTGTTGTTTGTTAATGATAATTTAGCTTAATCTTAGTTATGTATGTGTTGGAATTGATTGTTGTTTTAAAAATCATGTTAACTGTTAATAAGTGGAACCTTTGAAAATCATAGGCTTAGGCTGTTTTGACACCACATCTAAGCTAAAAATGGTCCAACTTGACACCTTGTGACCACTGGATTGAAGTTGATAAGCTTATGCAGTGTTATGTTTTGAAAATCTCAATTTAGCTTCCATTAAGGAGTGTTTGGATTTAATAAGGAATCTGTGAAAATGGTTGTTATTGGTGTTACTCTTGTTTGAGATATGCTATATGATATCCATTTAACTCAGAGGAACACTAACTAAGTGGTTTAGCATGATGGAAAGTCAATTTGACACTTGATGATCCACTTATGAGAACTATGAAGTTGTTAGGTCCTATAATCCCACATACTTGTTCAAATGTTGTTAATCTATGTTAATTTCATGTTCTTGTTGCATAATATTACATATTCAGTTAGTAAATTAGATTAGAATTTCGTTTTAGTCAAACTTTAGTGTTCATATAAAAAGTCAAAGTTTTTGTAAAATCTGTTTTTGAATAAAATAGATAATTTAATTGTGGCTTTGATTTTTAATTTCTGTATAAATGCTTATAGGGTTTTCTAGTTTTGTTGCTTATCTTGTTATGTATATTTTTGTGTATTTTTATTTTGCATGTCTAAGTGCTTATTTTTGTGCTTCTTTCTACCTCTTTTTGCCCTGTCTCTCAGTCCACAAGCCAAGTTCACAAGCTTGTAGCTTGTTGATCTTTGGTCTTGTGGCTGAGTTTGTTGTTGTTATGTGTTGCCCTTGTGGCCTAATTGTTATGTGTATGCTTATTTTTCCATTGTTTGCTTATTTGCACAGTTCAAACTTCACTTCTTTGTGTCACAAACCAACTAACTACACTGAGCAAACAGTGTAGTTGAGTTGTTGTTCATTGCTTGTCAAAAGTTCCTAGAATGGTTTAAGGGTTGAGATTTTTGGCTTTTCACAAAGCCAAGTATCCCTTCTCTGTGTTCCATTTCTTGTTGAGCTATCTCAAGCTTATGTGATAAGTTGCTTGAGCTTTTTGCATGAAATTTTCCTAAGTGCTTAGTATTACTCAGTCACTTTAGGAAATTTCTTAAGCTCATTAAAAGCTCATTAGTGAGCTTTGGATTGTGTGGCTTGGTTTTTTAGGAAGCTTAGCTACCCAACTTCAAGGTCCAATGCTTAATTTTCATATTGCAGTCCTTTTCCTAGGGCTGCAATTGGCTTAAACTTATCACAAACCCATGACTGAGTATGTCATGTACTCAGTGAAATCACCAACTTCATAAGCTCACAAAAAGCTTAGTAGTTGGACTTAGATTGTGTTAATTGGTTCCTTTTGGAGCTTATCCACCAGTAAACAAAGTCCAACTCTTAAATCCCATCTTGCAGCTTATTAACTAGGGCTGCAAGTAGCTTCTTGTGTGTCCCATTTGATTGTGTATACTGATACCTCAGTGTATGCAGTCACTTGGATGACTTTTCATAAGCTTGTCACAAGCTCACTAGTGGACCCCACTAGGTGAGCTTGAGCTTTTTGGAAAGCCAACCAGACCAACTTGCATGATCCCAAGCTTATTTGGCTTTTTGAGCTTATTTCATAAGCTTAAATTGCCCATGAAAGTGACTGCAGGGGTGTTTGGTTATGCAGTGTAATGGGAGTTGCTTATTTGCTTATTTGAGCTTATTTGGCAATTCCCAGTGCATGTGCTTGTTAATACATATCTTTTATACATGTACAAATTTACTTTCACCTTTATTTTACACTGTAAAGCTTTTCTAAGCTCATTTTGGGCTTATGGATTCACTGTGTGCCAAAAGGCTTAACTGAATGATCCATAAGCCCAAGTTTTGCTTATTTCTTGTTTATAAATCTCATTTTCCATCCACACTTGCACATTATGCTTATTCACACTTTTCTTTTCCTTTTTTTTTAGCTGTGGAAGCTTATTCAAGCTATTTCAAGCTTCTTGCTCAACTGTGAAGCTTTTTGCTTCACTGTTGAGCAATTTAAGCTCTTCACAGCTTATTTTCTCATTTGTAAAAATATTTCCTTTTTTAAAGTTTATTATTTTTCAGTTTTTAAAATGTTTATAAAAAGAAAAATCAAAAAAATAAAAAAATACCAAAAAGGGGTGAGGCAGGCTCGAACCTGAGACCTCCCCCTTATGAGAGTGATAGAGTGGTACCTGTATGCCAAGCGCCCTAGGGTCTTTTCTTGGTTATACATTACACAATTTATTACTTAACCACTTTCTTCCCTTTTTGCCTATTAAGCAGTTTTGCTTATTGCACTGCTTATTTTTAAGCATTTTATACTTTTTATATTTTTTATAAGTTTCTGCAACCTTTCTTTATGACATATAATTTTTCCAGAATTTATTATTTTTATTTACTATTTATAAAAAATCAAAAAGAAAAAAATAGGTTTAGGATAAATAAATAAATAAATTACTTTTCCTATTAAATTTTAATCCAGGATAACTTTTTATGACTTTTCTAAGTTTTATAAGTTATTTGGATTTTGTAAAAAATACATTTGCATTTTCTACTGTTCATCTTGTACATTTTATAAATTTAATTTAATTAACTAGTTAATAATAAATAATTAATAATAAATAGTAAATAATTAATAATAAATATTATACTTGTAAAATAAATACATTTTTAGTTTCTAAATTCATTTTATGTTATTTTAGACTTTTCCATTTCATAATTTTATTTATTTAAGTTAAATTTTACATTTTCTTTTTATATAAGTTATATATTAAATAGTTATTAATTGTAAATATATAATAATAATTAATATAATAGTCAAATAAATACTTTTTCTTTTCTAATACTTATTTTAAGTCATAATAGACTTTTAGAAATTAAACTTGTAATTTTAGGAGGTTAATTCCTATTTAATTATACTTTTAATTTCTTTTTAATACTTTTAATAGTTTTTAATTAATAGTAAATACATATATAGATATAATAATTATTTTAAGTTTCTAATATTTTTCTTATGCTTTTAGGATTCCAAAAATGTAATTTTCATATTTGTGGGAATTATATTGAGTAGAATTCACTTTTTATTTTGTACGTTGACGTTTATTTAAACGTTAACATATACGTTTTTAATATAGTTTTCTTTTTAATTTTTTATTTTCTGTTCTTCCTTTCTTTTCTGATGTGCGAAATCAGTCTATCAGTACAGTGATCGATTTTGTTCACATTTATACTCTTGTACATCCTTTCCTTATATTCTTATCATTCAACATCACACACAGTCATTACACGCAGAATGTCATACCTCGTCAGGACATAAACGATCCAAGGATATTTAAATCCTTGGTAAACTTGCATTTTCTCCCGAGCTTTGCAGCTCTTATCCTATTAAGTTGATCATCCTTAAATGGTTGACTTGAGAAATAAAAGATGTGTGGTTCGGGAGAGATCAGTTAGGTGTTGACACCATGTTTTACTTCCCAACAGATTTGGAATACAAATGAGTTAACTACAACTAATAATGACCACCCCAACACTCCTTATATACTTACAAAAAACTATACCTAACCTCTTTGGTGAAACTAAACTATAACAGTGTGTAGTTAGCGTTTGCTGACTGTGCAAAACAGTACAATACAAGTGTGCTTGCCACATGTGATACAACACAACCCTTTACACTTAAATTAACCATTGTAAAAGAATAACTTCATAAAAACATCACATAAATTTAAATTTCATAAATATTTACAGTAACAAACTATGACATATATGCACACTACCGCTATTGGTGCTCTATTTTCCTAACAACAATACATTCAAAGTTTTAGAAAACAAAGGTTCATTACATTATATCCTTTACAAAAACAAACCATGTCGTCCCATTACATAACTGACTTCTTAAAAAAAACATAAAGCTAACACATATCCACATGCATAAATCAAACCAATTTCTTACCTACAAAATTACAAAACATATGCATACAAATACAGTAAAAAGCATTACAAAAAAAAACATATTCCCTATCACTTCAACTTTTCCCAGTGATCACCCTAGCCACAAAATAAGCATCTACACAGGCAAGTATCAGATTGTAAAAAACCTACAGAATCTCACCATTTGGCACAACCCTTTACATAAATCAAACCACTTTCTTACCTACAAAACTACAACAAATATGCATATAAATACACTAAAAAGCATTCCAAATTTCCCAGTGATTACCCTAGCCACAAAGTAAGCATTTACACAGGCAAGCATCAAATTGTAAGAAACCTACACAGTCTCACCATTTGGCACAACCTAACATTGACACATTTATACAATTTTGTTAACATGATACACACAACTGTAAAATCTGTAAAACAACATTAGCCTACAAGATAACACTTTTATTCATAAAAACATAGACTTTATACAGACACCACCTACATCCAGATTTTCATAAACCACAAAACACAAAAGACATGGTACCCAGACCACTATGACCATAAAGAGACACCAACTATGTTACACCCTGCTACAACAGCGATACTGACCATACAAACGACACCAACTAAGACATGTTAATTAAGATTTCTTAACTTTCTTGATGATCTTACATTTTTCACCAGCACGGACATTAGCAGAATGACCCATTTGCATCAGGCGACCTATTTCTGCAAAATCCTCTTGCTCCGCCGCCTTTAAATCATCTAAAGCCTCATCCAAAACATGTTCACCCACAAACTTCTTTAACTCACCAATAATGGCATGCCTCTCTTCGACCCTAACCAATATCTCATCGATTATTTCATTATAAATCCTTTCCTGACCCATGTATGCCCTTTTCTCCCTAAAAAATATCTCATGAAGAACCCTGTTAATCCTTCGATCCCCGATCTGACGCGCAATCTTCAAACATTTAGGGAATTTCGGAGCCATATAGATTGATAGACAACGATTTGGACTGTCACACGATTGTTCAAGAAAGAAAAAACCCTAGATCCCCTATGAAACTATCCCTAATTTTTAACGCCTTTGTGTAAACAACCGACAATAAAAAAAGAAGCCCAAAAAAAAAAAAAACATAAGCCCATTTAACAAAAGATACACTATCAGCTCTAACCCAATACCAAAAACTAAAATTATAACAGACTCACTTACCTTACAAAAAAAAAATTAACATTCATGACATAATTAAAGAGAAAATTAATATAACAAACAAATAATGATAGAATTTTATTTATTTATTTACCCGTAAATAAACTATTAACATAAAACACCCGCCGCAACGCGCGGGCTACCCAACTCGTTACTGTCTATAGTTGAGTTCGTTTATATCAAATCTGACGTACATCTGTACATGACAAATGATAAGATGATCATTCTAACATTTTGTATTTTGAGAAAAAAAGACAACTAAGTCTAATCTTTTACCCAACTAAAATGATAAATTTCAAGGCTACAATGTTTCGAGTTGCTCATTTGGTTCTAGAAAACTTTGTAAGAAAAGAGTTAAGTTTTGCAAAGCGTGCATATATGAGTGAACAGTTAGTCAGTCTTACTATATAGGTGTGTTTGGGAGGGGATATGAGGCTTATGGGGCTTAAATTTAAAAAATAAGCCCCAACTCAAAACTAAGTCTCGTTTGGCGTAGAGGTTTATAAAGAAGCTTTTGAAATTGTAAGCCCCAGCCAAAATATAAGCCCCAGCCCCGAGAATGAGGCTAAAATTTTTAGACGGAGCTTTTAATATATTAAATTACTTAATTACCCACAAAAGATATCTAATATATACATATACGAGAAAATCAGAGCCCGTGCTACGCACGGGCTGAGCATCTAATTGTTAATCGTGTATTTTTTCTGTGTATTGGCGAGTGTATGCTTAATTATTGTTTAGTATGTTATATGAAACGTTTTGACTTTCTTGTATAAAAATTTAAAACTGTTTGATGTTGTTTTGGTTTTGTGGTGTTGTATTTTATAAATGGGCTTTTGGTTATTAAGTTGTGATGGCTTTGTTTTTTTTTTTGCCTATTACTTATTTGCATGGTAAAAAAATGGTTTTGTTTCTTTTGGTCTGTTAGTTAGCCCTACAATACTTGTCCATTAGATGGTTTTTGCATGGTAATATGAGCACACTGGGTCTATCTAATTGGTCATAGTTTAATGTGCATTAAATATTTTCTTTATTAAGTTTGTAAGTTAAAGTTTGTGTAATAATGTATATATAATAATGCAACATAAACTGTATAAAAATCGTTACAAACTTTTTTAGCTTTATCTCATTTTATTGTACAACTAATTTCATTGAAAATTAACATTAAAGTCTAACTAATATTAATAAATTTTATCAATAAACTCAATTCTAAATAGCTAACCAAATGAATATTAATTAAGAGACTATTAATAATTGCTAAACCCTTTGGACTCCACTATTATGTCTTAAACTTAATTTTTTTAATTTACAAATGGGTTCGAGCAAAAATTATGTATTTTTTCTTTTATATTCATTATTCAAGTTGCATGCTTACATAAACTAATCACGCTAAAAAGTATCATTTAACCATTTAAGTGTTGCTTTACATACATGCTCGTGCACATTTTCTTGAATCAATTCGCACATGTGAGCTACATCAATAGAAAACACACATAAATTACTTGTATATGAAAACACATCAACATAATACATATATCTATATATATATATTGCATTAGGTTAAATCATCAATTATTCTTGCAACCTTTTCAACTTCATCTCAATCCATAACCGACTTTAAATGCTATATTAATTACTAGATATCATGTGATCAATTCCGGCAAGCCTTGCACTTCCATCTCGATGTTGTATATACTTCACATTAAATGCACCGGTTTTGTATTTCGATAAAAGTTTGAACTTTTGTTTATGTTTAAAACTCAACTTTTTTATTTAATATTATAATTTACAAACGGCTTTAAGTCAAAATTATATATTTTTTCTTTTCTATTCATTACTCAATGTGATATTTTTAATATGTCGTATTTTGCTATTATGGCAAACTCATTTAATGGGCGTAAATATTGGTTTCTCACTAATGATTCTACATATAGAAAAAGAAAACACTTTGCGATGCGCGGACCTTCTTCTTTTCAATAATAATTCAATTGCACACGATAAATTCATTCTAATATTTCTCAAAGAGCATTCGAAAGCAACTACTTACATAAACTAATCACGCTAAAAAGTATCATTTAACCATTTAAATGTTGCTTTACATACATGCTCGTGCACATTTTCTTGAATCAATTCGCACATGTGAGCTACATCAATAGAAAACGCACATAAATTACTTGTATATGAAAATGCATTAACATAATACATATATCTATATATATGCTTATCTATAACAATCACCTAAATATGTAAGAAACAAAGAAAATAGTTGGTATCCCAATCTTTGGTTCCATTTATCTGAGCATGCATGATCTTGTGTGATTTTCATGGTACCTGCGTATGATAACTAAATTAAGAAAAAAAGAAGACCAAGTTAATTACAAAGATCTAAAAGATGTGTGAATCATCTCCAAAATGTTGCAAAAGAGAATTTACATACCGCTACCAACAATCAAAGATCTAAAAGATGTGTGAATCATCTTCAAATGTACATACTAAATGTGATTTTGGCCGGTTTATATAGGCATGAATTAGGTTAAATCATTAATTATTCTTGCAACCTTTCGCAACCCTTGCACTTCATCTAACCGACTTTTAATTCTATACTAAATGCCATGTGATCAATTCGGGCAACCCTTGCACTTCATCTCCTTTCATGATTGTATAGTTATTATGAGGCTGCATTGAATTCCGAGCATTAGCTATCTTGTACTACTACACGACTCCAACTTGTTTCTAACTCTAAAGACTATATCATCATAACTCCACATTAAATTTAGGGACTCAATCTTATAGTATTATAGATTAATTTCGTTATATGTACTTTTTAGTAATTTTACAATAATAAGCTCAAACTTAAACTAATTTGCCAAACAAGTTTATGTATATAAAAATTCTAGTTTCAGCTTATAATATAAGCCCAGCTCCAGCCCCAGCCCCAGCCCTAGTCCCAGCCCAAACAACTTTAATTTACCTTTTTTTTGAAAGGCTAAGAATTTTATATAAACAAAGAAGCCCAAAAAAGGCAGAAAGAATGTACAAACCAACTTACCAAGAACTAAGAAAACAAAAACCCACAAAAAAAAACAACACTAAAGCCTATCTAAACAAATCGAAAGGCTTAGCAACCCAACTATTCTAATCGGCAGGCAAAGATGCCATATGAGCAGAAATCCATGTCATCGAGAGTCTTCGGATAAATGGAAAATATCATCGTCCTTGATCTTCCTAACATCCTCCGGCTGAGCATGGACAATCTTGTTTCTCCGATTCCATATGGCCCAAACAGCGATTAAGAAAACACCATGAATCACCTTTGAGATGCGGGAACTACCATTTGAACCAATATTACCATGAGTTATATCCTTGATCGTAAAAGAGGGGAAAGTAACCGGGGGAGGCAAATTCCACCAACTCCATATTTTTCTCCAAATTGCGAGGGAAAAAGAACAATTTATAAGACATTGCTCAATATCCTCAACAGTACTGTCACATAAGGGACAAGAAAGACACCATATTCACACCACGAAGATTAACATTTGCCCGAGTGGGGAGTCTATTAAGCGACGCCCTCCAAGAGCAAATATTAACTTTACGAGGGACAAGGAGGTTCCAAAGATGATGAACATCAATGATAAACTCAGCCAGATAGAGGTTTTGGATTATCTTAGAGAGGGTTTTAACATTGAAACAACCTGAAGTGTCCAAAGACCAGGTCCACTTGTCCGCCTCGTCCCCATTAAGCCGGAGAGCTCCAATACGAGAGATAAGCGAGGTCAAATCATCGTTAGCTCTACTTCTTAGAGGACGACTTCAGGACCAGTTACCAGCACCCGAATCACCTTCCATACGCCAACGATCACTAATAAAACAGTCTTTTGATGTCTCGAGAGCGTATAATCTAGGGAACGCTTTCGAAAGTTTTGTCCTGTCACCACACCATGGGTCATTCCAAAAAGAGGTGTTATTACGTAAATCAACTATTTCTATTGTTTATGTAACTTGAAGGTAAAAATTTATTTTCAAATACCGTAAAACGTCAAAGTTGTAAACTAACTCAATAATCGAATATGTAAAGATATATTTTCATTTATCGTAATTTGGATTCTTTGTTCACCTGATACTTAAAGGAATTTCTAAAATGTTTCCTCATGCAGTAAAATATTTCTAAAATGTTTCCTCATACAGTAAAATATTTTAAACATAAAATTTTCTTACAAATCAAAAAACACATTTAAACATATACTTTGAGGACAAATTTTAGAACATCCCTACTTTTTTAAATATCATCAATTCAATATTTTAAATTAGAACCGTTTTAGGAAGTTTTTTTTTTTTTTTTTTTTTTTTTTTTTTTTTTTTTTTTTTTTTTTTTTTTTTTTTTTAGCAAAGTTTTAGGAAGTCTTGGAATATATTATCTTTCGTTGTTTCCTCTTCCTGCTCAAGTCAATAAACATCTTGAGTCGATTAGAGCTAGGTTTTTTTGGGGCATAGAAGACAATGAGAAGAAAATTCAGTGGGTTAAGTGGGTTGTAATCTTAAATGCTAAAGAGAAAGGAGGGCTTAACGTTGGTAGTCTTTGGGCATTTAATCAAGCGTTAATTTTTAAATGGCGATGGAGATTTTTAAATGGGGATGATTTATTGTGGGTGAATCTTATGAAAAGTTGTCATGGGAGAGAGGGGGTTTCTTAAATGAAGGATTGACAACTCCAAAAAGTGGAGTGTGGGCTGGTATCGCAAAGGCGTCCATGGAGCTACATAAGCGTGACTTAATTCCTTATTCGGCTATTAGGAGAAAGGTGGGGAATGGTATGAATACTAGATTTTGGAAGGATGTGTGGTGTGGTGACAGAACATTAGAAGATAGATTTCCTAGGATGGCTGCTTTAGCTGCTAATAGGAATGCTTCTGTTAGTGAGTATTGGTCCCAACATGGGTGGAATATTAACTGGCGGCGAGAGATTCGTGGAGGGGTTGAGCTATCTCAACATTCTCTATTAATGAGTTGTATTCAGATAATCTGTATCAGCTTGGACCAAGACACATGGCAGTGGAAGTTTGGTGATGAAGAGTCCTTCACGGTCAGGTATGTTAGAAATAGTTTAGACATATCTCGTCTTCCGTTTGCTAGTATGGTGACTCGTTGGTGCAAAACTCTTCCAATCAAGGTGAATGTGTTTGTGGAGAGCTATTCTAAATTGCCTTCCTACTCGTACAAATCTAGATCACCGAGGGATTGATATTGATTCGCTCTTGTGTCTGTGTTGCACTTGCAGTAGTAATGTGGAAGATAATAATCATGTGTTTTTTTGCATGTAATGTTGCTTTGGAGTTATGGAACAGAATCGCGGTATGGTTGGATCTTCATATTCCAGAATTCGTTAATATGTCCGACAAGTTTCAATGGATCGATGGGCACAGCGGTGGTTCTAAGCAACAAAGGATCTTAAACACAACCTTGTGTTACCCTTATTTGGATTCTTTAGATGTATCGGAACTCAGTGGCGTTTGATTGCTCAAGACTTAAAAAGCATCAGCTTTTCGATTTGGTAGTTCTTTTTTCTTTTAATTGGTTATGTAATAGTAATCGTAAGGGCAAAATCAACTGGAACGCGCGGATGCAAAACCCGCATATGTAATTTTGTTTGTTTTTCTTTTGCTAGTTTGATCTAGCTTTAATTATTCAACCGTTCAAAAAAAAAAAAAAAAAAAATCTAAATCAGAATCAATCTTTATTGTATCAAGATACTGGCGTTTACAAATATAAATAACTAGCAGGGTACCGGCGATTGGCGGCGGCGGTACCCTGTAATAAAATTTCGGCGATAAATACTTTTAATTTTATGTTTTATCGTTTACAAAACTTTATAGATTGTGAGAATTTTTATATTTGAGTATTTAACCATGCTCGTCTTTTAAGTTGCGTTATGTTCATGTTTTTAATGCTCGTGTTTTAGGGGTGTTGTGAATGCTTATTGAAAACTGATTATGAGTTTTTGAAAAACCATAATTGATCAATTAGTGTTATAAGAGAACGTGATTATAAATAAATAGTTTTGGATCTTAATTATGCAGTTTGATAACGTAATAACCAGATATAAGTTTCAAAGTGTTTGACAAATCAAATTAATAATACATACTTGTAAAATTAACAAAAGGAATTATTATATATTATTGATTAATCAAATTAACTTTTCTATAATAAACCTCTAAGAACTTTTTTTTTTTTTTTTTTTTTTTTTTTTTTTTTTTTTTTTTTTTTTTGATACCTGGTTCTTTCTTCCCCACCTGTTTTGCCGACCTAATCCACGAGGATTGAACCCCACCCACCACAACAGCTGGTCAACCAAGGTGAAGCCCTCCCTTCTTCAGGCAGGTTTGGCGTGGCCGACCTTAAGGTTGTTTGCAGCCTAGTAGGAATCTGCAACTTAATGGGCCCCCCTTTTAAATGGGGCCTTTAAATTTATAAAAGAATTATAGGTGAGTTATATTTTGTTTTGTAATGGGCTTTACAACATAAGACCTATATACATCTATCTATTTGTTACTGGGCCTTATAACTGATATAACGAAGTATATGAAAGCCCAAAAATCCACGCCCTTACAAGTCCTTTATTGTCTGCCTGCCGCCTCTTTTCGTCTTCTCAAAATATCTATTTCTCAACAACTAACAAAATATTTCAGTAGGTGGGAATAAGAAATGCAAAAAGTTAAATTAATTATGAACAAAGTAGGATGAATACGGGCAAGTCTCGGTAAATTGCCAAGAAAGGAAAATCAACGTTCTGAAAAAGCTGTAGGATGGTCTTGCTTTTTCCAAAAACTGTTTTGAGCTTCGAAAACCCAAATAATCAAGCCTTTTTATTTTCTTTCCCAACACACTGCAATCTCCCAAACACCCCATAACAGTGCTTAAATAGTCAAGCTTCTAATAGATGTTCATAGAGGGTGTTCATAGAGGGTTGTACTTTAGGTTTAAATCATTGTAAATTTAGGTGTAGGGGTGTTTTAAAGGCTATTTAATGTATATATTTCTGTATTTCGGTCTGAATTTCGTGTCGTGCATGTTTTGCTTGTACACAATGCTTTAAATCATTGTAACTTTAGGTTTAGGGGTGTTTTAAAGGCTATTTAATGTATGTATTTATGTATTTTGGTCTTAATTTCGTGTCATGCATGTTTTGCTTGTACACAATGCTTTACTTGTTGTAATTATGAAGATTCCTTGCTTTAAGTGTTGTAAATATTGCATAATTTTTTGTACATTTGAAATTTTTGGAGAGAGATTCATTTGTGTATTATATTTAGTATAGATAACTCCAAGAAACTTTAAATCAAAACATCTCATATATTATATGATAAAAATACCCAAAACTCTATAATAAACTTGGTCAATGTGAGTTAAATGAGTTGGTATGATGCTAGGGATTTGAATTTTCAACACTAACTTTTTTGGTGCCATTTGGTTACCATAACCAGTTATTCTATGAGGAAAGAAAAAATAATGATGTTCGTTGGGCCACCACTCAAAGTTATTGGCATCTAAGTATCTACCATTGAGAATATTTAGACTAGTTTAAATTGTAGTATAATTGTTTTGTTTAAATAAAAGATGTATAGCTTGTTATAATATTATTGATTAAACATTTCTTTTCAAAGTTTATTAAGAACAATTTCCATTTGTCAGTAGGAAAGTTGCAATAACTCTTACTATGTTATAGCCAAATTAAATACATGATGATGTACAATGTCACAGCTAGCAAATTTACGACAAAGTTTGGTATCTTCAAAAGTTGTCCACTCCGAATCATCAATATTCAAAAATCTTATTTACTACGTACACTATAAGCTTGAAATTTAAAAAAATGTAACGCCAAAATAAAAGCAATCAAAGGTAATCCGTGAAAAACAAAAGAGAAAGAAAAAGGAAAAGAAAAAAAATAAAATAAAAAAAGCAAAATAATAATATGTGTGGTCACAATAGGAAAAAGGTGAAATTGAGGGAGAAAACATTAAACATAATAATGATATGCGGTGGGGCAAGTAGTAAGTGATAATTATTCAACCCCGAAGTCATGAATGGTAACTCACTAACTCACCATTCATTACCATAGTTAATTACCACAAAAATGTCAGATGATTTTCTCAAAATATGGGTATAATGATGCATAGAGGTGAGATCTATGCAAAACAAGTATCACTTAAAAAACAAATAAGCCAATCTCAACAATCCATCCACCTTTCATCTAATGGCTAAGATCAAATAAAAAAAATAACAAAAGGAGGGCAAAATTGGCATTTTAGCTCATTTAATATAAAAACCCACTTTCCACTTTTTTTAAAAAAACAACATATCTTGCAAATGGTAAATCTTTAAGCTACGAAAAATACACCATCGCGACGAGAAAAAAATTATCTTTCTATAGATATGCATTGTTATATACTTTCGACGAACTTTTTTTTNACGATTTTTTTTTTCAAAATTTTCGTCCAGAAAAATCCCACGGGATTCGTATAGAAATCCCAAAGGATTCGTAAAAAGATTATTCTTTTTTCAAAATTTCCATCCAGAAAAATCCCATGGGATTCGTAAAAATCCCATGGGATTTTTAAAAAGACGAATTTTATTTTTTTCAAAATTTCCGTCCAGAAAAATCCCACGGGATTCGTAAAGAAATCCCACGGGATTCGTAAAAAGACGATAAATCATAAAGGATTCGGTATGAATCCCATGGGATTCTTTGGTGCATCCCATGGGATTCTGTATGAATCCCATGGGATTCATTGTGAATCTCATGGGATTCTTTGGTGCGTTACATGGGATTTTTTTAAAAAATTCAGATCAAAACGGACGCGGTTCAGACGAACCAATTTTTAGAAAAACACCAAATGACTAAAAAGACTTCATTATTTAAACCAAAGTTTATTTATAGTGCATTAGTATTTGGGCCTAAGCAACCAACGCTGCTCAATTGAATTGTTTTATAGATTTCGGAATATAAAAATCAAATATGTCGATTGGTAAATAATTAATAAGCACCAATTCACATGATCACATCCCACGTGACCACGCCTTAGGCCTCACACATCTTACCCGCTTCCCCCGTTTTATTCTTTCTTCCATTTCCGACCAAACAAACCCACCGGAAAATAGTTTACCCACTATTGTCAATGTGGCTCCGCCTCTTATTCTGCACTTCTTACGATGACGTCACACCACCACCACAACAACCACTAACAAGCAGCTTATGTTGTTCGATCGTTTCTACCGCCACGTGTTAAACAAGTCTCCAACGAATCAAACAATCACACCTCATTTTCCGGCGAGCCACCGTCACGATACCACCGCCACGTCATGACGTTCCGAGTAATTAATTAGCCGATGATTGGAATATTGGAAGCGTAACCATGGAGTGAATCGTGTACATCGGTGATGTTGATTTAGATGAGTTTGTGGTCAGATCTATCATCTATGTTAATTTGCTTGAATTATGCTGTGTGTTACTCGGTGTGTTACTGATCTGATATGATGTGTGAAATATAAGATTGGTGAAGTGAGAAAGTACAAAAACGCCCCCCATGTGTTTTATTAATTTAGATAATGATTAAATCTAGCCATTGGATCAAAGTTTAATCAATGGTCAGGATTGGTTGATTTGTTCTTTAAAAAAAACTTGTTTCGTATTGAACTTTTCTCATGATGCATATCGTTTATACTCTCTCCGTATCATATTAAGTGTTCACTTTCAAAATGCACAAAATTTAAAAAATCTCAATAACTACAATCTCACTAAAGTTTCCTCTCATTGATTGAAATACAATATAAACATTTATTTTGAGACATCTCAAAATAGCATTGTGGACACTTAGCATGAGACGAATATAATATATTAAGCAAGTTTTCATAATGTTAAGGATAAATTCATTCTAGGTAAGATGTTAAGGATAAATCCTCTTGTGGCTACGGGAGTTTACCCGCGCCGACTCCGGGCTATTCAAACGATAGTCGCCTTTTGATTAGTCGGCTCGCAATATCGAATCGAGTAACCCAAAAAATAGCGGTGAGTCATAATGAGAATGGTTGAAAATACATTTTTATTTTAGGATTAATTTCATATATCACCTTACTTTCATGATTAATTTCATATATACCCAAAGTGTAAGTATTAAATGTATAATATACAATGTTTTTAATGCATGTTTAGTTATATATGTTTGGAGATATGAAATTGCCCATTTATTTTATATCATTATATGTTTGGAGCGTATAGCATCTTGTAGCCTTTAACTTTTAAGATTATAATTATACGCTTGTTTTATAGTTACACATTTTAATTAACTTTACAACTTGTTAACATAAAAAATCACAGAAAAAAGCTACAGCTAAAAGCTTGTCACAATGTTAACTGTTACTAATTTTGCGAAAATATGTCTGTCAAGGATTTAATGTCACAAAGTATTGTTCTTCACTTGAGATTTTATGTAATAAAATTGAATCTCATATCAACGGATTTTATATATTAATTTAATAACAACATTAGGATACGAAACAGTTACGATGTAAACACTTACATCGTTACTCAAGTTATACAATTGTCAAATTAGAATGTGTTTTAGTGAGAACAAAAATTGAATGCAGAAACTAATAGTAGATGAATCCATTGTAGATTTGTAGATGTATTGTTTTTTTTTTTTTTTTTTTTGTTTTTTTTTTTTTTTTTTTTTTTTTTTTTTTTTTTTTTTTTTTTTTTTTTTTTTTTTTCCAAAACTGGAGGTTATTAATAATAATAGAAAAAGTTTAATTTTGTAGGCAAGTAATTACTTAGTCCGTCTCAAAATGTGGTTATATAATACAAACACAAATAGTTAAGGTTAAAGTTGAAGAAGAAAAAGTGAAAAACTATATAAAGTCAAACTTGACAATTAATAAATAAGAAAGTTAGACGGAGTTACTATATACCTTTATTTGAAATTATAGCAGGGTACCCGCGCGATGCGGCGGCGGGTACCCTTCCGGCGAATAAATGTTACTTTGTTTTGGGCTGCTGGATTCAGATTTATGTTTTGGAAGCTTAATTAGATTGTATATTGTGGTTAAATAGTTGTATATTTTAGTGAAAGGGTGAATTAAATTGTGTATTAATTGTGTGGTTGAATAGTGTTTTTTAGTTTTATTTGTGCTTCAACTACTTGTAAATTATGCTTTTTCACTTGTATTTTTGAATGAAGGGGCGTTTTTAATAGTGTATTAATTGTAATATATGAGTAGTGTATTTTTCGTTTTATATGTGCTTTAGATACTTGTAAATAATGCTTTCAAGGTTGTATTT
>LBNU01013780.1:96305-112652 GCA_014162995.1 Artemisia annua
ATTTTTGTAAAGTCTGGCGCAACACAGGGGCCATTTATGTAAAAAAACTGAAAAGAAAATAGTGATGGGGGTATTTTAGTCATTTGATGTTGGTCAGGGACCAAAAATGCAACGAAAACATATTAATGGGGACGTCTGGTGCACTTTCAAAAAGTTGGGGACCAAATCTGCAATTTGGCCAAACCACAGGGACCAAAAATGCAATTAACTCTTATTTTTATTTATCAAAAGAGTAAACTACATGCATGGTCCTTGTGGTTTGTCGATTATTACGATTTAGTTCATTTTTCTTTTTCGTATTGGGTCCAGTCACTATAGTTTTGACACGTTACGGATCTAGTCCATTTTGGATAACTATGTTAGTTTTGCCTGATAAGTCAACTAGAAATTACCAAAATACCCTCACCTTCACACCTTTCATCCAAACACTCATTTTCAAAAAATAACCGACACAAACACAAATACACATCAAAACCTTCAACACAGTGTTTCTAATTACATTTAAGCAAACAAAATCATATTCAAACTCAAACACATATTCAAGGTAATTAATCCAAGCAACCTTCTTAACCAAATAAAATAAACCAAAACCAACAACCACAATTCTTAGTAATGAATATTCTAATAAACCTTTAACCTAAATAATCAAAACACGAGACGCGAGTACAAATTTGTTTAGCATACACATATATACAACTTTATACATCATTTTATATCCAAAAATCGCACAAATCAAACAGATATACAACTTTAGTTATCGAATATATTTTTCAACTAAATCCACTACGATATACATATACAAATCAAAACAAAACAAAACAATGTGACTTTATCCACTAAATTACATCAATCTTCTTTAACTGATTAGTTCAACCACTTTTAAAAAAGCGATTCATCTTACACCAAGAAAATCTATACCTCCACAAACAAACCCACTTTCTTTCTAACTTGAATAAAACCAGCTGTCACCACTAACCACCATGGCATCGCCGATCCATTGTCATCAACCACTAATCTAGATTTCGATCATCATGTCCAGCTACGAACAAGCCGAATCCGACGACGTACAAGCCTTATTAGGTGTTTATGTTTGTGTTTTCAAGGATTTCCATGTGTTGTTATTTAGTGTGGTCTTATTATTGGATAAGTAGGGTTTGAATGGTTGATTTGTGGGATTATAGTTAACAACTATATCGTGTAATTATGTGTTTGTCTTTGATCAAGGGTTCGAGAGTGAGCTTGAGAGAGAAGATAGGTAAGTGTAAAGCGTGAAAAAATAATCAAGACAAACTAACGGAATAAGTAAAAGTGGACCGGATCCGTAATGGGTTGAAACCATAAGGACAAGAGATCCAAAACGAAAAGAAAAACGGACTGAACTCTTTATACTCAATGAACTATAGGGACCATTTATGTAGTTAACTTTTATAAAAATAAACTCCCATTTATTATTCCATAATAAATATTTCATTCCATTCTCTCTCTCTCACAAAAACAATCAAAACAAAACTTCCCCTTCATAAAAACCAATGCAAAAACACACCATCACCACCACCACCACCAGATGACGTCATCAACCACCGTCATCACCACCACCATCACCATCACCCTCCTCCTCTCATACATATCCACCGTCACGAGCCTCGGCGGCTCCTCGACCACACTCTCAATAACCTACGGCTCCACAGTCACTATCTGTGGCATAGTCTCAAGTCAACCAAGCCAACGTGTTCAATGCTGGCGTAACGGACAAGTATTCGACGTGTTCTCAAACATCTCATTCGAGGCGATATCTGGTGGGCATGACGTGTTTTGTGGTGTAAGGTCTGGCGGGTCAGCATTAGTTTGCTGGAACCCTAGTTTAGTCCCGAAACGTATTTATTATAACGAAACGTTTGTTTTAAAAGAGTTGGCTGTTGGAGATAGTCAAATTTGCGCCATAACGAATAGTACTAGTGGGACAAATGTCTTATGTTGGAGAAATGGTGGTAACGAGGTTTTGGATGATAATACTAGGTTAGGAGCTGTTTCTTCGGGTTTAGGGTTTAGTTGTGGTGTTGGTATAAATAGTACTAATGGGATTATTTGTTTTGGAGAGGATTTGGAACGTGTGAGATTTATTGAAAGTGAGTTTAACGATTTTCGTATGTTGGATATTGTTGTAGGAGGTGATCATGCGTGTGGAGTGAATTCTACGGGTTTTTTGATATGTAGAGGTGGAAATGACTATGGGCAGGTTAATGTACCGGATCATACGAGTTTTGAGTTTAGTGCATTGGCGCTTGGTGTGAACCATACTTGTGCGTTGAGGAGAGTTAATAGTACTGTGGTTTGTTGGGGCGGTGTAAGAAGGGGGATGATGAGTGATTATGTGGTTGGGGTGTCGTTTGAGTCTATTGTTGCTGGATTGGATTTTACTTGTGGATTGACTACTAGTAATCTTTCGGTTATTTGTTGGGGTGAAGGGTGGGTTAATAATGGGTCGTTTCCTTTAGGATATGAGCTTCCGTTGAGAAGGATTCTTCCTGGTCCGTGTGTTAGAACCGTTTGTGCTTGTGGTATATATAGTCAGTCTGATATACTTTGTTCTGGCTATGGAACAATATGTAGGCCTTGTGATATAGTTTTTTTGTCGCCACCAAATGTAGGATCATTAGCACCACCATTGCCTGATGGTGGTGATAATGTGCGACGATCTTCACCTTCACGACCTTTGAGAAGAGGGTTATTAGCCTTTGCGATTGTGGGATCAATTGGGGCTTTTGCGGGTATTTGTACTATACTTTATTGTTTGTGGATGGGTGTTTGTTGTGGGAACAAAAAGATACATAATTCTGTTCAACCCACGATTACTAGCACTGCTCATAATGCTCCGTTTTCAAATAGTAGTCCTCTTTCAAGGTCATCTACAATTAGGCGACAAGCATCAAGGGCTTTTAGACGGCAAAGAAGTGGAACGTCTTCAAAACACGCTGATAAAGAAGAGGAGTTTACATTTGCTGACCTGGCATTAGCAACCGACAATTTTTCACTAGAGAATAAGATAGGCGCAGGGAGTTTTGGTGTTGTGTACAAAGGGAAACTGTTAGATGGTCGTGAAGTCGCAATTAAAAGAGGGGAAACAAATCAAAAGACAAAGAGATTCCAAGAAAAAGAAAGTGCATTTGATTCAGAATTGGCTTTCTTATCCCGGCTTCATCACAAGCATTTGGTTAGGCTAGTTGGTTATTGTGAAGAAAGGGAAGAAAGACTTTTGGTATACGAGTACATGAAAAATGGAGCGTTGTATGATCATTTACATGACAAGAAAAACGTTGAAAAAACTTGCAGCCTGTTAAACTCGTGGAAGATGCGCATCAAGATTTCATTAGATGCTGCTAGGGGAATTGAATACCTTCATAATTACGCAGTTCCACCTATAATTCACCGAGACATCAAATCATCCAACATCTTACTTGATGCAAATTGGGTTGCTAGAGTTTCTGATTTTGGGCTATCTTTAATGGGTCCTGAGTCTGATTCACAACAAAGACCCACAAAGGCAGCCGGGACAGTTGGCTACATTGATCCAGAATACTATGGACTTAATGTAGTCACTGCCAAGAGTGATGTCTATGGATTTGGAGTTGTCCTGTTAGAGCTTCTGACTGGAAAGAGAGCCATATTCAAAAGTGACGAGGATAATGGTGGTACGCCCACAAGTCTAGTGGACTTTGCTGTACAAGCAATCATTTCAGGTGATTTGGCAAAGATATTGGACAAGAGAGTAGGGCCTCCCGAGGTGAATGAGTCTGAGGCAGTGGAGCTGATGGCATACACTGCTATACACTGTGTGAACTTAGAGGGTCGAGAAAGACCAACAATGACCGATATTGTTGCTAATTTGGAAAGAGCAGTGTCGATATGTGACGACAGCCATGGTAGTATTTCCAGTGGTCAGATTTCGATTATTTCTGATTGATTTTATAGATTATTTTTCATTGCATAGGATTGAGATTTTTTATACATTTTTGGGTTGATCTTGATTTGAGTACATACTTATTAACCTTAAACATTAGGATTTTTTTGTTATATGTTCTTTTGTTAGTCTAACATCAGCATACAGAACCACATGTTTGGTGGTGGTATTTTTTATGATAATTTAGAAAGGTGACATTTTTCATCTTCTTTATGTTCTCAAGCTTTATGTTTGTTGGCTAATTACAATTGGATGAGCTTTTTCATTTTTTTCTTGCTAGCTTTAATCTATCTTTGCTTATTTTAAGTATGTAGAAAGGTCCTTTTTGGCCTGTAAAGAGAGTACAGAAACAAGATAGGTTTGAAGAGTCAAAAGAGTTAGGAATCCTTTTAGAAAATGGTCCAATTTGGGTGTATCTTAATTCAAAGTAGATATTAATTGACTCCAAAAATTCAACTAAAATATGCATACTTTGGTCCCATCACATATGTCAATTGTGGTGTTCCTAACCAAATTAAGAAAACAATTAACTTTAATATTTTTTAGAACCAATTTCAGCAAATCAAAACCATGTGTTAAGACATTACAGCAAAGCTTTACCAAACAGTCTTGAAACAAACTTAGGATAGAGATGAATGCAGTTAACAGTATCCATGCCTAAATGCATTAAGGAAGATGACAGTACTCACAGTAGTCGGTGTTGTGTTGAGATTCCGGAGATTATGTGCATGTGTAAAAACTTATGTCGTAAGTGAATATAACAGTCAAATATATTTTATATCATTTATTGAAACATAAAAACGTAGTATTTTAACAATCCAGCTTCATTTTTAACAAATATACAGAACATAAAATAATTTATAGCCCTTAATATACAAAGAGGTATACATTTTGAGACCTCTAAAATTTTGAGGCCATGTGCGATTACACACCTCACATACCATCGTATACGGATCTGACGGTATTGTTCTAATTTGGTAAAAATGTAACTTTCATAAGACAATCTTCATACAATTAGTTATTAAGGTTGTCTTGAAAGTTAAATAAAAACNGCATTTCCAGTGGTCAGATTTCGATTATTTCTGATTGATTTTATAGATTATTTTCCATTGCATAGGATTGAGATTTTTTATACATTTTTGGGTTGATCTTGATTTGAGTACATACTTATTAACCTTAAACATTAGGATTTTTTTTTATATGTTCTTTTGTTAGTCTAACATCAGCATACAGAACCACATGTTTGGTGGTGGTGATTTTTTATGATAATTTAGAAAGGTGATATTTTTCATCTTCTTTATGTTCTCAAGCTTTATGTTTGTTGGCTAATTACAATTGGATGAGCTTTATCATTTTTTTCTTGCTAGCTTTAATCTATCTTTGCTTATTTTAAGTATGTAGAAAGGTCCTTTTTGGCCTGTAAAGAGAATACAGAAACAAGATAGGTATGAAGAGTCAAAGAGTTAGGAATCCTTTTAGAAAATGGTCCAATTTGGGTGTATCTTAATTCAAAGTAGATATTAATTGACTCCAAAAATTCAACTAAAATATGCATACTTTGGTCCCATCAAAATATGTGTCAATTGTGGTGTTCCTAACCAAATTAAGAAAACAATTAACTTTAATATTTTTAGAACCAATTTCAGCAAATCAAAACCATGTGTTAAGACATTACAGCAAAGCTTTACCAAACAGTCTTGAAACAAACTTAGGATAGAGATGAATGCAGTTAACAGTATCCATGCCTAAATGCATTAAGGAAGATGACAGTACTCACAGTAGTCGGTGTTGTGTTGAGATTCCGGAGATTATGTGCATGTGTAAAAACTTATGTCGTAAGTGAATATAACAGTCAAATATATTTTATATCATTTATTGAAACATAAAAACGTAGTATTTTAACAATCCAGCTTCATTTTTAACAAATATACAAAGAGGTATACATTTTGAGGCCTCTAAAATTTTGAGGCCGTGTACGATTGTACACCTCACATACCCTCGTATACGGATCTGACGGTATTGTTCTAAGTTGGTAAAAATGTAACTTTCATAAGACAATCTTCATACAATTAGTTATTAAGGTAGTCTTGAAAGTTAAATAAAAGCACAACTAAGTTGCACGTTAGCATGACCATATTTATTCCTAACTTTTTTAATACTAAACATAGTTGTTTTATATTTGAAAAGTCTCATAATATAGTATTTTTGTTGTTGATTAATGTGCATTCAAAACGGACGGTGTGCCATCTATTTACAAAATTAAATACCAAATATTTATTATCAAATGGGTTACAGTTTACAAGCATTTATTTAAGAAGCCGAGCCATTAATAATAGTTATAAGTGATGTAAAAGACCTTTTACATACTAATCGGTATAAATACATAGTAAAAACATTTGACCCGTAATCAATTTTTAAACGTTTCTTTTCCATCTCGATATTATATTCAAAATCAACACTTGTGTTCTTCAAACGGTTTAAATCGGTGGAAAACCCCAACCCTTACACATTCCTTTTAGATGTCGAATGACTTTTCCTGAACACTTAATCCTAAGCAAGGAGCACACGTTCGAATAGAAGTTGAGATTGAACTAATGACTCTCAAAATGCCCACCTTCACTTGTTAACAACAATGGAGGAATGATACATTTGTGGAATGCCCCAATAGTATTACTCTTTTCGTCTCAAAATAATTATCCATAAAAAAACACACAGTTTCAGAAAAAAAACATTATCATTAGCACTTTCTCTTTCTTATTTTTATAACTTTTATAAAGTTAGTAACAATAACTTCAAGTAAGAATAATATAATAAACTCAATCTAAACTCTCTATCTAATTTAGAAGTGGACAATTATTCTGTAATAACTCGAAAAGAAAACGTGACAATAAATTTGAGACGGACCGTATGTGATAAGACCTATGTTAACATTATTTGTGAACAATTGATTTCTTTTATATTAATACTCACATTATAAGCGAGGCCATATAAATTAAGTCGTATGATCAGGTGTAGCTAATCAAATCGTAGATTTCATTTTGAAGAAATAATAAGATAATGAAATGGTTAAGTTAACGGATATGAAAAATAAAAATAAACAAAAGCACATGTACAACGTGAAAGAGTGTACTTGAAGGGTAAATAAACTCAAGCGTGTGATGATATTTAAATTCGCCGACGGCACACGTGTGGCAGATACATAAGTCCCGCGGCTTCAATACGTGACGTGACTCACCTTGGCGGTCATCTTAACAAATTTTCATAAATTTATTCATATAATAATATATATAATTTCACAATTTTTTTTTTATTTTTTTTATTTGTTTGTTTTTCGTCTTGTAAGATATGAGTTGGTTTCACCGAATTATTGGCACTTTCTGGTTGTTAAAGCTTATTTGTTTAAAGGGTTTGGTCAAATGTCTAGAAAAAAATATATATTTAAAAAAGATAATTGCTAGGCTTACAAAAAAAACTTTCACAAAATTAGTTGACATCATTTGATTGGTGTATTTGGTTATAGTTTCTATCATTTCTTTTTATTAAGCCAATCAAACAATGCATGCAACTCATTTTGCGGATGTGTTTTGTGAAAGTTTTTTTGTGAGTCTAGCAGTTCTCTTTAAAAAGTTTAAATTTGACTTACTCTAACCCGGTGCATTCTTTTATATGCCAATTGATCTGAGACTTTTAGTTAGAAGTTGTGGTTGAACTGATAAGCTACATTTTTAACAGTATTTTTGACTGGTTAATATATTTTTATCGTGGAATAATGATAAGATTCAAGCGATGCATCAAATAATTAAAGATAATATTCAAAAGACAAATGACAAAAAGATATCAAAGTTAATAGTCATTTCCAATCAAGTTATTATTATTATAATTTTTGGCATAAAAATGTTGCCAACTTATTTTCTTTTAGCCAATTTAGGTAATTTTATTAAATATTTAACAATAATCTATTAAGTTTTACATTTCAAGTCCGCCGCCACCACTACCAATCACCGTCACTACCACTGTCGCCACTACCAAGCATCGCCACCACCACACCAACCACCGCCGGAAACGGCGANTGAAATGCCACAATAGTATTACTCTTTTCGTCTCAAAATAATTGTCCATAAAAAAACACACAGTTTCAGAAAAAAAACATTATCATTAGCACTTTCTCTTTCTTATTTTTATAACTTTTATAAAGTTAGTAACAATAACTTCAAATAAGAATAATATAATAAACTTGATCTAAACTCTCTATCTAATTTAGAAGTGGACAATTATTCTGTAATAACTCGAAAAGAAAACGTGGCAATAAATTTGAGACGGACCGTATGTGGTAAGACCTGTGTTAACATTATTTGTGAACAATTGATTTCTTTTATATTAATACTCACATTATAAGCGAGGCCATATAAATTAAGTCGTATGGTCAGGTGTAGCTAAACAAATCGTAGATTTAATAATTTTGAAGAAATAAGATAATGAAATGGTAAGTTAACGGATATGAAAAATAAAAATAAACAAAAGCACATGTACAACGTGAAGAGTGTACTTGAAGGCTAAATAAACTCAAGCGTGTGATGGTATTTAAATTCGCCGACGGCACACACAGATACATAAGTCCCGCGGCTTCAATACGTGACGTGACTCACCTTGACGGTCATCTTAACAATTTTAATAAATTTATTCATATAATATATAATTCATAATTTTATTTTATTTTTATTTGTTTGTTTTTCGTCCTGTAAGATATGAGTTGGTTTCACCGAATTATTGGCACTTTCTGGTTGTTCAAGCTTATTTGTTTAAAGGGTTTGGTCAAATGTCTAGAAAAAAATATATATTTAAAAAAGATAATTGCTAGGCTCACAAAAAAAAAACTTTTACAAGACTAGTTGGTATCATTTGATTGGTGTATTTGGTTATAGTTTCTATCGTTTCTTTTTATTAAGCCAATCAAACAATGTGTGCCTACTCATTTTGCGGATATGTTTGTTGAAAGTTTTTTTTTTATGAGTCACACAGTTCTCTTTAAAAAGTTTAAATTTTTACTTACTCTAACCCCGTGCATTCTTTTTATATGCCAATTGATCTGAGACTTTTAATTAGAAGTTGTGGTTGAACTGATAAGCTACTTTTTTAACAGTATTTGTTTGACTGGTTAATATATGTTTATCGTGGAATAGTGATAAGATTCAAGCGATGCATCAAATAATTAAAGATAATATTCAAAAGACAAATGACAAAAAGATATCAAAGTAAATAGTCATTTCCAATCAAGTTATTATTATTATTATAATTTTTGGCATAAAAATGTAGCCAACTTATTTTCTTTTAGCCAAATAAGGTAATTTCATTAAATATTTAACAATAATCTATTAAGTTTTATATTTCAAGTCAGCCGCCACCACTACCAATCACCGTCACTACCACTGTCGCCACTACCAAGCATCGCCACCACCACACCAACCACCGTCGGAAACGACAAACCCCCCTCCACCACTACCAACTATCGAAGGTGGTGGTGGGTGTGTATGGTGGTGATGGTGGCAATGGGTTGGGTTGGTAATGACAACAGGGTTGGGTTGGTAATGACAGGGGTAAGAGTGGTGGTGACGATGTTGGGTGGTAATGGTAGATCTCGTTTGGGTAAAACAATGATTGTTGGGGTTGGGGTCGGTGGTGGCGGTATTGGTGGGTGTGTGAGGTTAGTGGTGGTGACGGTGGTTGGTGGTGATGGGATGGGGTTAGTGATGGTGGTGGTGGATGGGGTTGGTGGTGGGGAGTTGGTGGTGGAGGCGGTGCTTGGTAGTGGTGGTAGTGGCGATAGTGGCCACGGTGGTTGACTTAGAATGTAAAATGTAACGGATGATCGTTAAATATTCAACGAAAATATCTAAACTGGCATAAAAATGAGATACCATGCATAAAAATGTCCCGTAACTTGAGTATTTTTTTTTGTGTGATTTGTCATTTTTAATGTATATGAGAAAGTTTCATGTAAATACAAATATTAATTCTTTTAAGATCCAATGAACCAATACTAAACATCCATTTAAAAAATAATAATGATAGTAGTAGTAATAATAATAATAATAATAATAATAATAATAATAATAATAATAATAATAATAATAATAATAATAATAAACTTTCATTCTTTTTTTTAAAATTAAATATCTCACAAACCGCTAATTTTATGTGAAAATAATCATACAATCACACAAATATTAAATCATCTATCTATAGAGCGGCACTTTTATACATTTTCGAGATTTTTTTTTTTTTTTTATTTTATTTTATTTTATTTTATTTTATTTTATTTTTTTTTTCAAATTTTTATGTTAGTGTTGAAATTTACGTTTAGAGAAATCACATGTGATTTGCTATTTTAAAATCACATATGATTTCTAACATACAAATCACACATAATTCCTAACATACAAATAGCATATGAATTTTTCAGACGCAAATTTTAATAATAAAACAAAACTCGCAAAAAGAGTTTGTCGAAAGCATATAGAAGTAAATGATATACCGTTTGCAAGATATTTTATTTTCAAAAAAAGATGGAAAATGATCTTTTGTTTCTTTTAATTTTGATTACAAAATAAATGACCATGATTTGTTTATTAGATTTATAAAGAATAGTAAGTATATATTGATCTCAACTGATAATGTGTATGTGTTCTTAATAATAAAAATACACGACTTGCTCGTTTATCACAGTCTATATTTTATCTACAAAATAATCTTATGTGAAGATACTCTTTTTCTATTAGTTGCTTCCATGTCATTGGTACAGTTTTATATAAATGAAGGAAAATGATAAAGAGGCCTAACTAAATGGACCTAACGCATTGATGATTTGTATATTTATGCAATGTACAAGTCATTAATGCATTAGGTCCTCTTTAAATGGACCTAATTAGGCCCCTCTATCATCATTCATCACTCATAAACGAAACTTGAATAGAACAACACGATCAAGTAAATATAATATAATTTTTTTTTTTTTGTTTAAAAGTACTTGTTCAATGATATAGGTACAATCTAACTGTTAAGTTTTCCAAAAACTGTTAGTTTCGTCGATAACAAACTCTTATGGTCATCATAATGTTTATAGCTAGAGGTTGTAAAACGGCCGAGCCAAATCACTGGTAATGGATACAAACAATTTGATGATAAGAATAGAGGTGATTTGAATATACTGAAGATGAAAAATTGTTAGAAGAATTATGTTTCTTGAAACCAAAGATGATTTTGCAACACCTAAAGATTAGTTGCCTTTATCAACTCAAGCGAAATGTACTACTCGTATTCTGAAGCTCAAACACGAAAGCTTTCGTTAATCAAGCACGATCCTTATGGAGATCCTCTATGTAGAAGCCAAGATGAAAGGATCTTAATCGACGATCATATTAGGTGCGAGGAATTCAGGACTTCAACTATAACTTTGAATGAAACACCTGAGACAATAAGTTATAACAAAATATATACACACTTGATACCTAAAAGAACTGTATTTGTTTTTCTGATTCAGTTCCATTTAGTAAAACAACATGTCACACTAGTAGTCATATGCATTTTGCAAACCTACAACTTTTCGTTTCAAGCTCAAGTTCTAACTCGAATAAGCATTCACAATACACATAAAATCAAACGAGCTTATTTCATATAATCAACCTTCATTTAGGAGACGGTATTGTTTAATCAATTCAAAGGGTTCTTCCACACATGTATAAAGCAAAATAAAGTAACCAAGTTATTTCCAAACATCCACTAGAGCAAAGTTCATGCTTAATTATTTCAAGCATAATACTCGGTCTCTATAAATAAACATATCTTGATCTATAAAACTTTCAAAGGTTGGTCACTTGCTTTAGTAATTTGTCAACTAACTACTAACCTCCACTCATCTAGGATTTAATCAAAATTCCAGGCTTAGATTCTTGGATATCTCTTTCTCTGTCTTTGTGTTTCCACTTGATTCATCCAATTGTTGAGCCACATGAGACCCTTGTACCCGAAATATGCCATTGCAATCAAACTCACCACGATGATCACAAACAGCAATATCATCCGCAGAATCCCCATAATTTTCTGTTCAATAGTATAAATGGCAAAGACTAAATGAGAGCCAAAAAGCCAATGAATTGCTACAATCATATCATTTTTGGGTAGTTGTTAAGGAAAATGGGTGGGTGTGGCAGTTTGGTTAACGNTTATAGCTAGAGGTTGTAAAACGGCCGGGTCAAATCACTGGTAGTGGATAACTGGATACAAACAATTTGATGATAAGAATAGAGGTGATTTGAATATACTGAAGATGAAAAATTGTTGAAGAATTATGTTTCTTGAAGCCAAAGATGATTTTGCAACACCTAAAGATTAGTTGACTTTATCAACTCAAGCGAAATGTACTACTCGTATTCTGAAGCTCAAATACGAAAGCAAAGACAAGTATATTATGTGCCACAATCTATGCACAAAAGCTTTCGTTAATCAAGCACGATCCTTATGGAGATCCTCTATGTAGAAGACAAGATGAAAGGATCTTAATCGACAACCATATTAGGTGCGAGGAATTAAGGATTTCAACTATAACTTTGAATGTAACACCTCAGACAATAAGTTATAACAAAATATATACATACTTAACACCTAAAAGAACTGTATTAGTTTTTCTGATTCAGTTCCATTTAGTAAAACAACATGTCACACTAGTAGTCATATGCATTTTGCAAACCTACAACTTTTCGTTTCAAGCTCAAGTTCTAACTCAAATAAGCATTCACAATACACATAAAATCAAACGAGCTTATTTCATATAATCAACCTTCATTTAGGAGACGGTATTGTTTAATCAATTCAAAGGGTTCTTCCACACATGTATAAAGCAAAATAAAGTAACCAAGTTATTTCCAAACATTCACTAGAGCAAAGTTCATGCTTAATTATTACAAGCATAATACTCGGTCTCTATAAATAAACATATTTCAAAGGTTGGTCACTTGCTTTTGTAATTTGTCAACTAACTACTAACCTCCACTCATCTAGGATTTAATCAAAATTCCAGGCTTAGATTCTTGGATATCTCTTTCTCTGTCTTTGTGTTTCCACTTGATTCATCCAATTGTTGAGCCACATGAGACCCTTGTACCCGAAATATGCCATTGCAATCAAACTCACCACAATGATCACAAACAGCAATATCATCCGCAGAATCCCCATAATTTTCTGTTCAATAGTATAAATGGCAAAGACTAAAATGAGAGCCAAAAAGCCAATGAATTGCTACAATCATATCATTTTTGGGTAGTTGTTAAGGAAAATGGGTGGGTGTGGCAGTTTGGTTAATGGATCAAAACTGATGACTTATAGAACATGTCGGGTTGACCCGAACCACCTTTTAGTTCAAACTGCACTTCTTTTACTCTATATAATGTTATTAAAAAAGCTGATTGTCTATAAAAAAAATTCAAAACTTATGGACCAAAGACGTGTTTGGTGACTTGGTCAACCTGATCCGCTCATAATTGACCCTTTTTGGCCCATTACCAAACCCGCCAGATCCACCCTTTTTGCCAGCTCTACTTGTATCCTTCATTAGTAATGTACACTAACCTGAAAGGATGAAACTTGTTGGTCTTCTTGTACTTTGTCTTTCCTTCTTTTACGCTTTCGTACATAATTCTCCACATCTGGCTCCTTTTTCTAAAAAATCAGAACAATGTTACAAAAATTAGGCTTAAACCAAATGACTCTTTTCTTATTTCATTTTTTTATGCAAGTTAAGCAGAATGTCTGACCTCAGGAGCTTTAGGTTTCCGCAGGTGCAGTTCAGAATCATCAACTTTGATTTTACTCTTGCAATCTGAGTTGCATTCAAGAAGTCCAAGACCAAATTGATTTTTGGTTATATCCTTTGGATCACGACCACTACTGTGATAAGCAGCTTGTACTTGGTGACATGGCCAGTCCTTTTTCAAAGTTTGACATCCACATCTTACTATAACCTGTTAAAAAACAAAGATTAAATCAATGTAAGAAGATAAAGCAAAAAGCTTAACACCTTAAACTTATGTGTTACCTTTTTGGAGCATTTTTCTGGAGATGGGCATTGACCAACATGACATATTTCCGGACATAAATGTGTGCAGTTGGGAAGCTTTCTGCACAAACACACAATCTTAATGTTAGAAATACCGGAGAAAAACGCTGGCTTAAAAAATTGGCAAAGATTATAAAGGAATTGCAAGTTTACTTGTGGCAGGGTCCACTACATGAACGAACAGCTATCTGCTCTTTTGCAGATAAGGTATTGTAATATAAGCACTCGAAAACGTGAACCATAGCACCACAATGACATGACCGCTTGATTAGCACCTTGCAAGGGGGACATTCTTCAGGATGACATTTTAAGGGGCATGGATGTTGACATATAGGTTCTCTCTCCTGTAACAATTCAAAACTTACAAAAAAGTTTGCATTTTTTATGTATAAAAAGAATCACAAATTGATATAATCACAATAAAACATGTAAAAGATATAAGGAAGCTAACCCGTTGGCAAGGTAGACTGCACTTTTCACATTGCTCGCCTGATCCAGAAATCTTAAGGGCATGACAGGTTTTAGTGCAAAAATGGTTGCCACATGGTAGAAGGTTTCCACAATAATTATCACATGAAAACTTTGCTTTATTTGAGCAGACCGTCTGCATAACAACAATAAAAGGTTTCAACGTTTTTTTTTCTTCAAGACAAACGATGTTAAAAGCTTCAAAAGAAGTGCGCAAATTAAAATTCTGCACCTACCATCCTATCGGCTCCAATATGTTCACCAACACATGGCCTCCAAACAAGTTCTGGGCAAGGTGGACATGGAGAACCAGGAGTACTTTCACTTTGATGATGATGTTGTTTCTTTTTCTTTGGTTTCAAAGTAAACTCGGGATTAGGAGGAGGTATAGCACCATGACACCTTAGTTTGCATTTATGCCCACACGGGTATTCTTCATCACAAACGAGACGACATTGAGGGCAGGCTCCATAATGACACTTATGTGGCTGGACAAAGATAAGCATTAGGGGTGGAAACGAGCCGAGCCGCTCGTGAAAAGCTCGGGATCGGATCGGTAAAAAGCTCGAACGAGCCGAGCCTAAACGAGCTCGAGCCCGAGCTCGAGCCTAAGTTTGGGCTCATTTAATAATCGAGCTCGAGCCCGAGCTCTATACAAAAAGCTCGAGTAGGCTCGCGAGCCTAAACGAGCCTTTGAAATATATACGTATATATATATTGTCTATACGTATACGAGCTTAAAAGTAGTAAACGAGCTCGAGCCTTATGTAATTAACGAGCCGAGCTCTATTTGAACTTTGTTTTCTTTAACACATTATATAAATTAGTCGAGCTCGAGCTCGAGCTCGAGCTTTTGAAAATTTTCACGAGCCGAGCTCGAGCTCAAAATATAAGGCTCGAAACGAGCTCGAGCCCGAGCTCGAGCTTTATATATATAAACGAGCCGAGCTCGAGCTCTGGCGAGCTCGGGCTCGGCTCGGCTCGTTTCCACCCCTAATAAGCATGTATTATTAGATAGCCTAAAAATTGAAGCATAGCAACTTACTTCTCGCTAATTTGAATGCACATATATGTAGTGTGCAAAGCATTTTGATAAGCAGTTATTTACCCTGGTAATTGACTTATGTCTGCATAAAGGGGGTATTTGACATCGTTTGGAACATTTAGGAGGTTTCTGCTCCTTTTCAGTACCACATGGAACCTGATACATGTTCCAAGAAACATAGATTACGTTTAAATATAGAAAGAATACCAGTACCTGATTTTATGTGAGACATAACTGGAATTTCATAATAACTATCATTGCGCTTGGCCGAAAAAAAAAAAAAATAAAAAAAAATAAAAAATTACAGAACATGAATAATTAAAATTCATAAAGCTCAAGCCTCACCTCAAAGCGCGTCTCACCACAGAAACATGAAATAGTCACCATTACAGGACATGGAGCACAAGCACCTCTACAAGAATGAAACTAAGTCAATCATAGTATAAGATCCTAATTTCAGCTTAACATACAAGAATGGAAAAAAATTAGAAGAGGAGTTTGAATACACTGGCTGAATAAAGAGTGCTCGATATTTATTAAAATAATCCGTATATGGTTACTATTATTATAAGAAATTTGGGAAATCTTTGTCATGGGACGTTTATATTCGCGTTTTGTAATTGATTATCTAATTTATGTGTTTTGAGGTCATGAAACAAAGTTTTTTCTTTCTATTTTTCTACTTATCTTGGGGTCAACTAAACAGTTTCATTACAGCTGCCACAAAACGCACTAATTAAAGAAGGCGACGGGGAGAGGAGGGGGGGG
>LBNU01013781.1:6004-32359 GCA_014162995.1 Artemisia annua
GCCCCAATTTTTATTACCAAACCCAAAACTAAACCCAACCCTTTTAATAAACTATCCCATAACCCAGTAGCCCAATCCCCCTTTTATTTACACAAGGCCCACCTCCCTTTAAAATAATCCGGCCCAACTGTCCCTTGCCCCATTTCCCACTCAACCCGATCCAAACCCCCAAGTCAAAGGATAAATAATAGCCCAGTCAAACAAAAATCCTTTTTCCCTCCCTTTTCAACCCCGTATTATTGTTTATCCCCTTCACCAAATTACCCAGCTCTGACACCAAAATTTACCCAATCATTAAACCTTCTAGAACCTGACAAGACTAAGAGAATGTTGTCATGAAAGTTCCACGTTGGAGTTGGTGCTTGAGTTTCGACTGTTGTAGATGCATCTTGTGTTAGTGGTGGTGGTGGTTGTTGATTTGGAGCGGGTGCAGCGGAATGTTGTTTAGATGCATTTGTCGAATTTCCACCATAATATTCATCAAACATGAACTCGAAAAAGTTTTCCAGTTCTTGACTTTTCGGTTTATCTGGTGTAGTTGACTGAGCTCCATTAGGTACGAGTCCTGAACTGATATGTCCAGAAGTCTTTCTGTTATGTTCGGGTCCTAATCCGGATTGATTAGAAGCCATCGGATTAAGCGGTGGTTCTAGAGTGAATCTCTCAGAAGCCATTTGTGAAATCTCGTCAAACTTTACATTCATCGTCTCCATTATCCTTTTTAGTCTCCTATTATACACCCTGTATGCCCTCGAAGTTTCTGAGTAACCAATGAAGATTCCAATATCACCCTTAGCTTTCAATTTACCAAGATCTTCTCTGTCGTTCGTCGGATAGCACAAAGCGCCAAACACGTGAAGATAAGAGATATCTGGTTTTCGACCATTCACAAGCTCATAAGGTGTTTTGTTGAATCTCGGATGAATTAGGGATCGGTTTTGAGTGAAACAAGCAGTGGCGACAGCATCAGCCCATAAGAATAGTGGTGCACTGGAATAAATCAGCATTGTGCGAGCAGCTTCCACAAGAGTTCGATTTCTTCTTTCAACTACCCCATTCTGCTGTGGAGTTCTAACAGCTGACGTTTGGTGTGTAATACCAACATCTTCAAAATACGTTCTCAACTCCTGATTCGTGAATTCTGTGCCATTGTCTGTTCTTACGATCCTTACTGGAGCTTGAAGTAGAACTTGAATTCGCTTCAGAAAGGTGATGATGTGACCAGGTGCTTCATCTTTCGATCTCAAAAACTTTACCCATGTATATCTTGAGTAATCATCAACAATAACAAGAATATACTTCTTCCCATTGATACTTTCAACTCTCATTGGGCCACATAAGTCCATGTGTAACAGATGCAACCTTGCTTCCGAACTAGGTACGGTTTTGGGTTTATAGGTAGCTCTTTTGCTTTTTCCTTGTTCACATGATGGACATAAGTGATCTTTGGTGTATTTGAACTTGGGAAGTCCGGTGACGATGTTATCTTTTGCAAGTTTGTTGATGGTGTCGAAATTGAGGTGAGACAATCTTCGATGCCACAACCATGACTTTGTATCAGTTGCTCGTGTCATGAGACAAATTGGTGATGAGGATGCCATTTGATTGATATCGATTGCATAAAGGTTTGTGCTACGATTTCCAGTTAAGAGATCATCCCCAACCAAATTTCTGACAAAAACCTTATTTCTCCTGAATGCCACCTCTAAATCTGCATCACAGAACTGACCAACTGAAAACAAATTGTGTCCCAACCCTTGAACGTAGTAAACCCGAGTGATTAAGTAATTTCCAAACTGAAGATCTCCATAACCCGAAATAGCTGCAATGTGATCATTTCCGAAACGAACTGTTCCCATAAATTTCCATACAAAGTTGATCAGCAGCTTTAAGTTCCCGGTCATGTGCTTGGAGCAACCCGAGTCGACGATCCAAAGACAAATTTCGACAACCTGCCAATAACAGAAGAGTTCGTATTTGGAAACCTTGTGGAATTAGGTTCCATGGGGTTAGAGGTACAAGCAAAATCACATTCAGAGACGGGTGCAACTTGTTTAGCTTGAACTATTTCTAGTGTACCATCCTGAATTATGAATTCTCTACCCGTTGGAATCCATGCACAATAATTAAGGTAATCCCTAGGCGTGTAAATATTAGTGGTGTTCCTAAGTTTTTTAATTAGGTTGGCCACATATCTAGATTTAGCACTAGGTCCTTTTGGAACATCTTTCTGTTTAGGCATCACATTCTCATTCGCAGAAACACATTCATCATGAACATCATTAATTAAAGACTTTTTGCATTGTAAACCAACAGAGTCATTACATGCATTAGAAACAGTACGCTCGACATTACATTCAGATGAAATATGTCTCTTATTACAAAGCGATAAATTCCTATGGTGTTCTTCTACTTCTTCAACTTTATTCTTGCAACTACTCTTAGAAACAGGCGAGACTCTATTGTTCCTTGTATTGCTCCTAGGCTTTAGTCTGCTGCTCCTAGAGGTGCTTGCTACTCCTGTAGAAGGTAAGTTACACTCATTAGAATTTACTTTGTTGTCACTTTTAGCATCCTTAGGCTTAGTAGAATTATCCTTTGTGCATTTTTCATTAGTCCTAGTTGTTGAGGCACACGCAGTAGTGGGACTAATCCTAAAAAGGCCAGGTGCTAACACTTTTGGTTTATCGACAACAGCTTTGTTTTTCTCAACATTCTTTTCTTTTTCAACATTTTTAGGCAAAGGTGATGGAGTGACTGTTTTTGATAAATCTTTGTTCACATCGACTTTTGGAGCAAACCGAGAAATTGACATTTTTGGTTTTACAACCGGATTAAAAGCATTTGGTTTCTCCGAAGTCTTTGGTTTTTCAAGCTTAGTTTCCACACCCTTTCCTTTTAAACTTTCAAGCTGAGACTTCAAAAGATCATTTTGCTCTTGCAACTTCTTGAAATCACGCTCATACGACAATTTGTCATACTTGCATTCTTCCTTTTTTCGATCAAGTTGTTTAAAATATGACACGTTTTCTTTTTCAAGTTTAATAAGAGCATTTTCATATTTTGAAACAAGTGCGGAGGTCTCAGCTCGAAGTCTCTCATCATCCTCAACAGAATATGTTTGCAACACAATAGACATCACATCAGTAGACAAAACAGCTTCGAAGAGAGAGTCATTTAATCTATCCAAAAGTTTCATGTGTTCACGAGTTTCATTAACTTCCTTTACCAGGGATTTGTGGTCCTTGACAAAGTCGGTTGTTTCTTTTAACAAAGCATTTTCAAGATGAATTACTCTCGCACTGATGTTATACAGTGGGATTGTAATTTCTGTTTGAAACACCTTTTTCATTTCTTTATGAAAACTCGAATGCCAATTTTCAATACCAATTGTGGTTTTGGAATCAACAATGCTTTGAAGAACTTTGATTCTCTTTTTCACATCATCAAGTATGCCTCTAGTTTCACTTGTGTTAAAAGGATTGTCTGACGACATTTGTTCCATTTTTGAAAGATTTTTAGAGACAACTTGTGGTTTTGAAAGCATTTTCTTGAAAATCGATAGTTTTGAAACATTTGGTGTTTGTTTTTGAGGGACAAAAGTGATTCCATTAATTTCGTTCCATTTGTTGTAATCAATAGGTTTTAAATCTGGATTCTTTTGCTTCATTTTATTGTGACTCTCTTCCGCATGAGCTATTGTGTCATCATAATCACGCACATAAGGAGGATCATGTTTCTCTAAAAGCACATTTCCATTATAAATCACATTCTGTTCTTGCCGAGCTTTCTTGAGATTACAAGGTGTTTGACCAAGAGCCATTTTATATTTTGTGTGGTAAATCGGATCTGTCTGATTTGCAATCATTTTATGAGATTGTGATGAATGACCCGTTTTAACCAACAAATCTTCAAGTTTTGCAATCTTATTTTCTGACTCTTTGATTTCTTCTAAAAGCTTATCTTCTTTCTTTGCAAATTCCTTTTTCAACTCATCCCGTTCTTTTTGAAGATTGGTATAAGCTGTTTTTTGTTTAGAAAGTTGGTTTTGTAAATCAGAAATTTCCGCATTTAGGGATCTAATTTGCTTTTGTAAATTAACATCAAGTGTATCATATTTTATTTGCAAATGTTTTTCCCTTGAAACAGAATTTTGATAACCAGTTTCTAATTCAGACAATCTTTGTGTATGAAATTGAAAAGCTTTTTCTTTTTCCTTGTATCTCGCAAGCTCAGCGGTCAATTTAGCATTCGCGGCCTTAGCTTCGCGATTGACCTTTTTCACATTCTCAATCTCAATTTGACAATTATTCAACAATGATTCAAATAAAGCACGTGTTTCCTCATCATTCTCAGCATGCTGTGAAACAAAGCCTCCATTATGATTCATATCGGGAGTTGTCGAATCAATATTGCTATTATTCGGCGTGTCCTGGTATGTATCATAATCGTATGCTTGTGTCTCAGAATGCTGTTCCTCATGAGGGGACATATTAAACATATCATTATTGTTGAAAGAATTGTTTAATGGTACCTCAGATATTGCACTGGCGTCATAAACCGGAGGTGTCTCAGAATCTGTGTCGTACTTAGCCTCCTGGAGATTCGCCATGAATATGCAGTTCGCATCAATATCTTCACAATCTTCCATATCATCCATAAGTGCCATGTAGTCAATCTCCTCAGCATTCAACTGAAATCCTGCTTTCTGCTTCTGAGCCAGCATCAATGCTTTCTGCAAGTACTCAGGATCTTTCTTATCCATCCTAGAAGGACAGTTCCTTGCCATGTGACCGACACCCTGACAATTAAAACACTTAACCAAATTTCCCTGATTCACGTTCACATTCCCATTATTCCCTCCAACCTGAGCTGCAACATTTCCAACCTGATTTCCCATAGCCTGATTACCAACATACTGACCCCGTTGATTCCCAACAAACTGACCCATCTGATTCCTTTGACCCATCCTATTTCCTGCAAACTGACCCATTTGATTCTGATTCCCCATGTGAAAGCCCGTAGCATATCCTTGCTGATTCCCCATAACACCAACCATTTGACCCGTATTGCCCATATTGAACCTCGGTTGAGCAATCTGCTTGTTACGAGTGTTCGATGAAATTCGTTGGTTGTTGTTAGTTGGAGTTGAATAGCGTCCTTGGAATGCCTTAGTCAGAAGAGCAAATGCTTGAGTTATTGCAGCAAGATTCTCATCATTATCAGTGAATTCGGGTTCTTGGAATAGTTGATCTGGTTGTTGTTGTTGAATGACATCGTGTTGTTGTGGGTAGAATGATTGTTGATAGAGAGGTGTTGGTTGTGAAACGTATGGTTGTTGCACATAGTTGTGAGTGGAAGATGATGATGGTTGTTGTGTGTTCACTGGTAGAGGTGTTGGTGTTGTAGCAATGAGTGCAAGAGGATCATGATTCTTAGCCAACTTTTCCTTCCTAACTTCATTTGCCTCAGCTTGGTTTTGCTTCAAGAAGTCATAGATTTGATCATAATCCACCTGATGAAGATTCTTTGTTTGGTTGACAATTGTGACAAATCGACCCCATTCTTCTGGTAGATTGTTGATGAACTTAATGTTTGTCACAATTTGTCGTGGTTCCAACTTGTTTCTGATCAGCTCATTCATCAAGGTACAAAACCTGGTGTAGTATGATTCAATCTGTTCACCTGCTGTGGATGTGAAGTTTTCCCATTCTGTTAGAAGCTTGTTCTCAACATCTTGTTGTCCAATTTCTGTTCCATGACAAAGTCTTCTAACTCGTTCCCACATAGCATAAGCTGATTGACAACTGTCGACTGCAGCAAAGATCTCACGAGGTAAACCAAGTTGAATGAGATGCATTGCCATATCATCTGCTTTAATCTGCTTCCAGTCTTCAGCTGTGTAATCTTCTTCCTTTTGGAGACGAAAGAATGGTTGAGTAGGAGGTGTTCCATCTGGATTACCCGGATCAAGGATTTCTTTTGGCTGGAATGGACCGTTTTCAATGGATTTGATCATGAGTTTACCATCATCTTTGGTTTTGATGTAGCGAAGCATACGGCTTGTCCATGGAAGATAACCACCCTTTTCAAGCATAGGAGGACGGTTTTCAGCACCGGCAGCATGAATATCTTGTTGAGATGCCATTATGATTCAGTGATGATTTGATAAAGTTGATTTAGGATCGTTCCAACGAAATAGGAGTAGAGTTTGGTGTTGAATTTGTTGTGAAAATCGGTTCTGAAAACTTAAAACCTCAATAACTTCTTCTCGGAGAGGATTTAGACCTTGAAGGTTGGGTTGAATGATCTTTAGATGATTCAACGTGCTGTTCTCCTCGATCTCACGGTCGTTTTGACAGGTATTTCGTCAAAAACGGAGTTACGGATCAAAAGTTATAGCCGTTTAAAGTTTAGTCGTCAAAAATCAACCAAGTTCCCAAGTTTTCGACAATATTCCAAAGTTCTCGATAAATTATCCAAGTTCTCGATAAATCCCAGGTGTTCTCGATAAAAGACCTACGATCTCGATAAATTTCTTGGATCTCGATAAAGGTTGTAAGGATCTCGATAAAATGGAATCAAGGATCTCGATAGAGTGGAATAAAGGATCTCGATAGAATTTGATGAATTTTTTCGATAATATTGCAAATGTTCTCGATAACTTAAGACAAGTGATCTCGAAAAATTTGTAAGATTCTCGATAAAATGAATCAAAGGTTCTCGATAGCTTTATATTTATCGAAATAATCCAAGATCTATCTAGATTATACAATATAGATAGATATCCAAAGTCGAAGTGCTATTCCTACCTTATACAAGATAGAAACCACTGAGTAATCCTCGAAATTGCATGAAGAACACCAAGTAATGATCTCGATACTTTAGGGTCTAGGGATCTCGATACTTTAGGGCCTTGTGATTTCGATAGAAAGTACAACTTAGGTCGAGTATAGATTAAGCAAAAAGCACACCCAAAACACGTTTTTAATCCAAGAAATTTGTACTTTTATGCATAAAAACACCAAAATATCAAGAAAGTTGAAAACTTGAAAAATTTTTATGAAAATTTTAAAATTTCGAAAACAAGTACAATGAAAAATGACGTTTTCTAAAACTTGAATTTTTCAAAAAGGTTGAAACTTTCTTGTTGAGAATGGTTTATAACACTAGTTTGTAATCAAAAAAGTGTTAGAAACACAAAAAGAACAAGAAAAGATACGAAATTTTTGAAAAATACGTGAATATAAGCTTTAAAAAAAACACGAAAAACACAAACTCAAACACTCCTAAATCGTTGTATGGCGAATGATACCACTTGTTGTACCGTAAAGAACACAACTTTATCAATCTAAATCATGTATATTATGTAGAGAAGAGATGAGAAAGATGGTGACTTGAGAAGTATAATATGAGGCGTATGGAATGAGGATTATATTAAAGAAGCACACACATTACACACACAAGCACACACCTCAAATGAGAGTTTGAGGTGTATTTATAGTACAAGATATGATGCCCTAAAGGCTTTGATGGGCTTGGGCTTGGACTTGGTTTTATACTTAAGTCTTAACTTATAACATATTAGCTTAACTAGTCCAAGGCCCAACAACTAATTCTACCTACACGACACACTATATTACATATGAGACCGACCATCCCTTTTTCTATAAAATTTAAATGCTAACATTTAAACCTAAGCTGACTTTTAGCACGTTTTCTCAGGTAATTAAGAAGTGAAATGAGATGCTTGACTTGGAGGCTTGGCTTGGCAAGATGGTTAAGGATCACATTTTCTAAAACTCTGATATGTAATTGTGGACCTATGTTTACTACTTTTGGGCCTTATTATGAATGATTTGGGATGATGTAAACTTTAAAACCTCGTTTAAGGATGTTTTACTTATGTTTACTTTATCTCGTTCTTTTATTATCTTGGATTGAGATACTAATTCCCGTAACACCTCGAAAGCTGGTTAAGTCTTCCGCTGTACGAATTTTGAGGGTGTTACAGTTTGGTATTCAGAGCCAAGGTTATAGAGAACTAGGTAATAAATACCTAAACTATAACCATATTTTATAGAAAACGATCCTCGACCTATGCCCGCCAGCCCGCCAAGCCGAAGCACCTCCGAATTATTGAGGTATTATGCGATATGATAGTATTTTGAGAAATTGTATGGCTAAGTTGTCAATAAATGCTTTAGTAATGCGGNGAATTATATTAAAGAAGCACACACATTACACACACAAGCACACACCTCAAATGAGAGTTTGAGGTGTATTTATAGTACAAGATATGATGCCCTAAAGGCTTTGATGGGCTTGGGCTTGGACTTGGTTTTATACTTAAGTCTTAACTTATAACATATTAGCTTAACTAGTCCAAGGCCCAACGACTAATTCTACCTACACGACACACTATATTACATATGAGACCGACCATCACTTTTTCTATAAAATTTAAATGCTAACATTTAAACCTATGAACCCACCAGCGTAAGCTGACTTTTAGCACGTTTTCTCAGGTAATTAAGAAGTGAAATGAGATGCTTGACTTGGAGGCTTGGCTTGGCAAGATGGTTAAGGATCACATTTTTTAAAACTCTGATATGTAATTGTGGACCTATGTTTACTACTTTTGGGCCTTATTATGAATGATTTGGGATGATGTAAACTTTAAAACCTCGTTTAAGGATGTTTTACTTATGTTTACTTTATCTCGTTCTTTTATTATCTTGGATTGAGATACTAATTCCCGTAACACCTCGAAAGCTGGTTAAGTCTTCCGCTGTACGAATTTTGAGGGTGTTACAGTTTGGTATTCAGAGCCAAGGTTATAGAGAACTAGGTAATAAATACCTAAACTATAACCATATTTTATAGAAAACGATCCTCGACCTATGCCCGCCAGCCCGCCAAGCCGAAGCACCTCCGAATTATTGAGGTATTATGCGATATGATAGTATTTTGAGAAATTGTATGGCTAAGTTGTCAATAAATGCTTTAGTAATGCGGTAGTTTGAAACTTTTCTGAGAATTATATGTTTGGAACATTATTTGGGGTTGTTTTGTATGTGTCATAAATCGGTGGTTTACACCACAGATTCAACCTAAAAAAACACACCACCACGTGCGGTGGTGGATGTGTTTTATTGTGAACGCCTTATTACACCAAGTTTAAAGTATTTTTAAGAATTTGGATTTTCTTCTGCGAAAACTTAACCAAAGTATGAAGGTTTTTCTCATAAATAACCTTTAACAAAAATCAGTACTTGTAAAAGACAAGTCATTTTATACATATAGAATGACATAAATAATCAATTGTCGGTATATGATCCTATCGTGGTAATGGATTTAAAACATTGAAATAGATATTGTATGCAAACTGAAATAAATACGGAGTAATGAACAACCAAGTATTTATAGATTCACATAAAATAACACTAAACTGTAGAAGAACATAATAAATCATGCTCCAATATCATATTTTGTATAATAAACAAGCTAGAACATAAATTAGATAGCGAGACCAAAGTCTCCACATATTCAATGACTTGTTTGCTCGATACTTCACGAACCTTTCACCATGTCGTAGATTATGAGTCGGTTTGGCTTCTTTAACATTACAATTTTCCGGTCGTCCAAAGTACAAAGTGTATTGAACCCATAAAGATAATTTCCTCTCTGAAGTAATGGCAATGAATATTTTTTGGACCATGATTTATTCATAACCCATAACTCACATGTAGCGTGTGCACTGTCAGAACAAACCAAGGAAAGACAGCCTCTACTCGAAGAACCCAAGGTGCAAGACTTAGACCGACATTCACTTGGAATTTGTGTATCTGAAAATAACATATCCTTAACATCGAAAGCCACTATCAAATTCCCGTACCCCTGCTTGTATGCTTTCCAATATAAAAATCCGTTTACAAATGTAGTGCTCGCATCATCATAATATGTATACCTGTGTATAGGCTGTAACGGTATGCTCCATGACCTGGTTTTAAGACTGAATACTTCACAAGACCCGGGATATTCGGAACAATCTCTTAATCTAACAACTTTTAAGTCATCAGGGGTTGTTCCATAGCCAAATCCATATGTATAACTATCAGTCAAAGGTGGAATGTGAATTTTTTGGGACGCTTGGAGTTGGGTGAATGGATTGTATAGGATCATATAATCCCTTTCACAGCAGATTTGAGTGCTAAAAGGACAATCCCGTAGCATGTTCCAACAATATTAACCTCCTCACCTTCCAAGTTTTCGAACAGAGAACAAAGCTTGATAACCGAATAATCCATTGTATCTATGGCGTGAAAAGGATGGACAGAAGAAGGATCATTCGATGTGGTCTCAACTTCATAAATTCGGGACTGGGAATTAAACGGTCCCAATGCTTTGATACAGATTTGAACCGAAACAAGGATTTTGTAGGCAATCGAAAAACTATGTTATTAAGAATTTCTTCGGGAAAGTACAAGTTCGCCATGGATGATCAAATTGAATACAGTGGGATTTTTATTTGTATTGAATAAAAGGTATCGGATTGGATTATAACCTAATTCTAACTTCAATTCAAAAGTTGGATAATTATATATAATATTTGCTCGGTAGGGTTTGATAGCATTACGTAAAGATCTCACTAGGGTGATTAAATATTTTTTTTTCTTGATATATCTTTTATATAATAAAATAAAACCCTAGTGAGTACTTTTTCATTTTGAGTAAAAAGAATATTTCCTTATTATGTAATAATTGATTTATTGTTATTTTTTAAATAAAAGATTTTGATTTATAAAAAGCTTAAACATTTCCTTATTCGGTAAAAACTACAAAAAATCATTTTTTGACTTTTTTCTAATTCAGATATAGAAAAAAAGCTCAAAAAACACATGTACTTAGATTTAATAATCTATAAGTTTACGGTGCAAACAGTAAAAACAAAAAAAGACACGGAAGATCAAATTCTCCCAATCCACACAACAACAAAAAAAAAACGACCAACAAAACCAAAAGAAAAACCCTATAATCCCAAACTCGATCTGACACAATAGCATCTATCACAAACAACATTAAGAAGATTATTTGATGTTATTGTTTCCAAGGTGTTTATCATATCTGCATCCATTGTGTATAAGTTTTTATTTTTATTGTGTTTTGATAATGTTTAAGTGATAAAAATTATAAATGTGATGATTCGACTATAAATATCATGTAATATAATTTAGAATAATTAGTTAAAACTGGATGCTTCTATAATTGTGAATATATAACAATATTATAACTTATTAGTAGTCCTTAAAAGCACCTAGATGACCCAGTTGATGACATCCAGAAAGATATTGTAGCAAGACGCGTTATTGAACGAGACAATGTTTAAAGTTCGATGGGTCGAACTAATATGACCACGATCTTTTGTGAGCACTCTTTTGACTATGAATCTTTAACTGTATCGCACTATGTAGTTCTTTTGATGATGTGAACATATTTTTGTTGTGATAACCATATGCCACTTTGTAATCGATCTGCAGATTAGATCGGTGTGCACAATAGATCGTGGTGTGGATAACCCATTGTGTAAAAACTGCTAATTGCTCAGAAGCATATATGTTAATAATTTTATCCAAATATTGATGCGTTCTTAGAGTAAATGGCCACCCTTAACACTCCCGCTACAACGCTTAGACTGAGATTAGTAAGTATTATATGAAATTTGTTTGACTGTGTTTTCCTTAATTGGGTGTTAAGCATAATGGAACATAACTCGAAAGATTTGAAGAAAATTAGTTAGACTTAATCGAATTGTTACTCATGTTCCTAAGACTCTATGTATTCAGAAGGTGGGTTATGCGGTTATACATGTTTATTCATTGTGTAAGGTATGCTTGACCCAGAAACACTTTCAGGGGCATTATTCATTTGTTATACATGTTTATGCTATCATTTCTGCAGATTTCTATTAGTAATCTATCTTTAAGGTGTTAAGTACATAAATACTACATGTGTGCAGATTTATACAAAATCCAGTCGCAATTCGTGCAAAGCCCCACCTTCCGGTACTTCCGGTCTGTATATTGTTTGGTGTTGGTGTGGCAGTTTTGGGTAAAAAAAAAATTGGGACTTCGTTTGAAGATGATACATTAGGAGTAGGTTCCGCACAAGACGAGTCAGCTGCAGAAGTATTAACAGGCTCGGTGACGGTGGATGTAGAAGTTTTAACATTAGTAACTTCAATCGTAGATTAAGATGACGAGTCAGCTGCAAAACTATTTATTAGCTCAGTAGTGGTGGATGTGGAAGTCTTAATATCACCAACTTCATGCCGAGGTTGAGATGACGAGTTAGATTCTAAAGCCATTCTGCACATTATCAAGAAGTTTATAAATTACATAAGCTAGAATATAATTTATTTGGGGAACACCTGTTGTGATGGATTACACCACTACATAGCATGCACTAAATATATGCATCATATCTATGACATTTTCCAAAGAACCAAAAACGATTTATGCATATAATCTGGAATTCGAAAAATGATTTATGTATCGATTGATGCTAGACAACGCTTTCGATCTTAGTACGCAAATTTTACTGTTATGCCTCAGTTAAGATCATTCAAATTTCGGTAACTTCATGATTAACATGCAAATATCTACAAACGTACAAACTCGCGCATTAACAATACATATTCACTAAGTAAATAGATAATACAACAGCGGTAGCAGGTGTCAAGCCTCAATTAAGATCATTCAAATATCCACTTCATGACTAACTTTGCGCTAATATCTCGAAGCATGTAACAATTTCGCGCCATTAATGATGTACATTCAGTAACGAAATGAACAACATAAAAACATTCACCGGTTAGGTAAATGCAATTCTCAAACAAAAAAAATTAAAAAAAGCAAAACTATAGCACATGGTCAATGTAAATTCAAATTAGTAACAAACCTGGTTTATAAAGTTTAGAGAAAAAACTTTTTAGATATATATATATATATATATATGGCCTTTCATTAGTCAAAAATATTAAAAAATCATATTTTAATAACCTTAAATAAAACAAAACAAAGATTAAATTATTTGTTTTAATTAATAAATAGAAATACATTATTAAAGAAAACAGAAAAAACCCCGCGCGTGCGCGGGCATTATAACTAGTAGAAGAAGATATGGAATTTTCTATTGTAGTTTTGATATTTAGAATAAAGAAAATATTTCTAAAGATTGAAATTTTCATAGTGTTTTGTGTTTAAGGAAAAGATAGATTAATTTGTTATAATTATAAGTATTGCTAATCATAGTCATATGAGTTATGTTAAGCCTTGAGCATTACATAATTTTAAAAGTAATAGTTAATGAATGTTTTCAATCATTTTATATATACATTTTCAATTACTAATGTTTACTTATAACCATAGGGCTATGGTTAGCATAAATAATACTTATTATTTATGTATGTTTGTCACTCAAGAAAAAGATAACACTTTATTTAAACTAGTATTAGTAGCGTATTCATGCGTTACGACGGCAAGTAGCATGTAATGAAATTTTCAGCGAGTAATGTTTTCGATTATATGTATTTTGTTATGAATGACGATAATATCATGGAATTAAGAGGTATTCCCTCATAATTTCTTTCAATGATAAATGTAATAAGGAGCTTTTGATGAAAAGAAAACATTGAGATAAGAAAGACGACATACATGATGATAAAAAGAAAAGTTACAATAAACCCAAATTTGCATCTACATATTGTAATACTTCAAATATTAACGAAGTTAAAGGGTCATTACCCTATGTTTAAATAAATCACTAAAAAAAAAATAAATAAAAAAAAAATAAAAAAAATTGTTGATTTGTATCGTGTCAAATTAATGATAACTTTCATCGTTTGTATCATGTACAATATAAATAACGAAATAATATACTTTTCATTTTAGAGGGTGCTTTTTTTAACATTAAGTAAAGACTTGAAAAATCAATGGCTGAAAATTTAAAGTTTAGTTAGTAGTATTTATTTATTAAAAAATTAAAATAATACTAACAATAATAATAATAATAATAATAATAATAAAAAAGGTTGAAGATGTTTTATATGTAAGTATACATTATAATTCTTCTCATAGATAAAGACTAAATCTAGGCTTGAGTCTTGACGTTAATAGTGACCAGGGTAACCCTCGCTAACATGCCAAAGAGTCATTGATATAAATAATCTCTTTTTCTCTCGATTGGACAAATATCCTCTAAGTTTTGTTTTTATACATAATACATGTCCAAACTAAAATAAAAGAAGCACTAATGGAACGAAGTGGATCATTGTGTGGGATGAAATAAAAACGTTATATATCTTACTCTCAATTCTTCACAGGTCAAAATCTTTAATAAGGCTTGTAACATCGATCTCTTTTTAACTCCATGTATGTGTTTTTTGTTAGTGAGTAATTTTGCCATTAAGAAGTAAAAAACTACCAAAAACCATTAGTACTCATAAAGCCTTAAAGAAACTAAAGGAAAAACAATGCAAAGCTAGACCACATAAACAAAATCCTCAGCTAAAACAAAGACAACTATTCAAAAGACATTGTAAATAAACTAACAGCACCAAGTATAATATCTTGACACAACTCAAAAAGATCTCTCAGTTGCATGCCCTTGGATCTCGAAATTTCCTCAACTAGAATGAATTAGATCACGTCCACCTCAGTGGCATACTCATTATCCTCCAAACTAGAACATATATCATATGGTGACACCAAAGTCTCCATATATTCGAAAGCTTGTGTTCCTGATATTTCAGGAGTTGTCACTGTATTCACCTCCTTATCTGAATCGTTCAAAATGTCTAGGATAATGACTTGGTTTGGTATTTTTAACATGACAATTTTTCCATCATCCAAAATAGTGAACGGCTCAAACTTATAGAGATAGTTTCCTCTTGAAACTAATGTTGAAGTATATCTTTTTTCCCACGATTCCACAAATCCATGGGTCTTACTTACCCAAACCTCCAATTTGGAACAATTAGAACAAACTATGCAGAGGCATCCGTCTAATGTACCCAAAATAATAGACGGAAAAGGGAAGTTAGAAGTAAGCCTTTTTTTCTTCTTTTTTCTTAAACCGAGTTTAGGAGGAAACTTAATCTCTGAAAACATCATATACCTAATATCGAGAGCCAGAAGCAATCTCCCAAATTCACGCTTGATTACATGCCAATAAAAAAATCCATTTACAAACGTACCTGCATCGTGAATAAAGTCATACTGATAGCGGGCATCCCACAATTCATATTCCTTATCCCACAATGATGTTATGCTCCATGACCTGTCTTTAAAACTGAAAACATGACAACATGTATCATCATTCCAATCAAGTCGATCATACCTAATCAAAAAAATCTTTAATTCATCTAAGGTCGTGCCATAACCAAATCCATAATTGTAAGTAAACGTATGATTACATAAAGGTGGGTCTGGAACAATCTCAGACTCTTCTGTGAATGGATTGTAAAGCATCAAATGACCTGGAAATTGGTTTTTGAAGGCTAAAAGAAGTATTCCATTAAATGTTCCAACAATGATCACCCTTTTACCTTCGACGTTTCCAAAAGGAGAACAACGTTTGATAATCAGATGATCTATGTNTTCTTCTGTGAATGGATTGTAAAGCATCAAATGACCTGGAAATTGGTTTTTGAAGGCTAAAAGAAGTATTCCATTAAATGTTCCAACAATGATCACCCTTTTACCTTCGACGTTTCCAAAAGGAGAACAACGTTTGATAATCAGATGATCTATGTGGTCATATGGTACCGTGTTGTCTATGGCGTGAAAAGGTTGGACGGGGAGAAGGATCATTCGTCGACATCGTCTGAACTTCATAAAGTAATTGGGAATTACTGTGTTCCAATGCTTTGATACACATTTGAACCGAAACAAGGATTTTGTAGGCAACCAAACAACTATCTTGTTAAGAATCTCTTCTGGAAAGTACAATTCCGCCATTGGATGATTTCTTTGAAGAAACTGATTAGTAGGGTTCTAGCTAAGTTTGACACTTATTCTATGTTATGCATGTTCATCCTCAATATATATAGTCTCGTCATTATCTAAAAGAAAATATAAACTTAATAGATTTAGATATGATAATCTTACGCTGGATATATAATTGTATTTGTTTAATAACATTTTGATTACACCTCTAGAGTTTACAAGGACGGGGTTAATATTATGGATTACTCCGTATATTTTATAAGTAAGTTTTGATAATTACTCACGTTGACAAGTCAGAAAAATCATTTTTTTTAGCGAATAGTATTTTTTTATTTCTTTTTGACAAGTCAGAATAATTACTCACGTTGACATGCTTGAGGGCCCAATAGGCTTTATGCTCAAGCTCGATCGGAAGATGGCACGCTTTCCCGTAAACAAGCTTATAAGGCGTACACCCGATGGGTAATAATAATTAATTTAATAGTCTAATATTTAATTTTCTTTTTCCAATATTTTTCTTTTATCATTAGGATTGTAAAAATATGTTTTTGATCATCTAGGTGTTCATAGATTTCCATTTTCACTTTTATTTTCGTACGTAGACGTTTAATTAAACGTAAACGTACACGTTGTCCATCATAAGGTTCAAAATTAGAGAGATAGGACTTGTTGCCAGTCATGTGCCTTGAACATCCACTGTCAGTATATCCTTGACTGTCCTTTCGGTCTTTGGATGTTCCTGCACATAAAATAAAGGAGTTAGTTTCTTTTGGAGACCCAAGCTAGGATTGACTTGGATCTGCCTCGTGTATCAATATAGTTAAATCTATCAAAGGTCATTGATACACCATTGGGATTGGTTGTGAAGGTATTGCCATTTGGTTTCCATTCATAATGCTGCATAATATAAGATCTGCCAACCATGAAACAGTAAAAATATACATGTGTGAAGTAGCTAGCACCCCTCCTTGACACATGTCTAAGTGGTCCACATACATCTGTATGAGGTGATGGATCCTGCGGGAAGTCGCTCAAGCCATTGACTAGCTTGATCCCGTAGAGAGAATTGGAAGAAACGCAATCGGGTCGTCTCCGTCAGGCCAATTCTGGGTTACCCAGAAAATTGCACTGGCGGAACCCTTGTAAGGGTGCCGCCAATTCCGTCAGACCCCAAATTTGAGGCAGTCCACGGCTATGCCCTATGGAATGCTCCTAACACGTCTCTTTAGACACATTGCTCCTATTCTTCCGACCCCAAGAGGCCTTCGCCTAGATTACTCTCTCATCCCACACACTTTTGTACCACTTAGTGATAAGAGAGTCTCCAANAAGTCGTACACCAGGTACCTATTTCAATAGAGATACGGATCTTTGAGGCACGATAGTTAATCAGAGTGTTTAGGCTCTGATACCAAGTAGAAAACCACAATATATAAATCTTAACAGACCAATGATCCCAGAAGATACCACAATCACACAAGAACTGAAATATGCGAAACGATTTTATTACAACAAACGATTACAACTGCACAATGATTTATCAATAAGACAATTCAAGTGATAATAACAAATTTGATTGAAGTGATTTGAATCAGGAGAAGTAAACCCGTAACCCAAATTGTTATGAAACAATTGACCAGATCTATTAATTATTGTGTGTTGTTTGTGTCTTTGACTGAAAGGGAGCGTGCTTTATATAGCTCCAAGAATTCTGACTTGCAATCATTAGACCCCTTGACACCAGTATCACCCAATTTATTGTCCAAGATTAAACTTTCCCAAAGTTTGCCATAGTCAATTCCCTGAATCACTTCCTAAATCATGCCATAAGGAACAACGCATAACAAAAGGAAAGCTTAAACTGCTTATTTCAATATGGCCTCCTCAGTTTAAGTTTTGAACAGATCAAACATGACATTTTGTTTAGTAAGAAAATTATGTTGATCAGCAGCAACGAACTTTGGTTAAGATGTCTGCAGTGTTACCCAAAATAATAGACGGAAAAGGGGAAGTTTAGAAGTAAGCCTTTTTTTCTTCTTTTTTTCTTAAACCGAGTTTAGGAGGAAACTTAATCTCTGAAAAACATCATATACCTAATATCGAGAACCAGAAGCAATCTTCCCAAATTTCACGCTTGATTACATGCCAATAAAAAAAATCCATTTACAAACGTACCTGCATCTTGGAATAAAGTCATACTGATAGCTGGGCATCCCACAATTTTATATCCTTATCCCACAATGATGTTATGCTCCATGACCTGTCTTTAAAACTGAAAACATGGACCAACCATGTATCATCATTCCAATCAAAGTCGATTCATAACCTTAATCAAAAAAATCTTTAATTCATCTAAGGTCGTGCCCATAACCAAAATCCATAATTGTTAAGTAAACGTATGATTACATAAAGGGTCTGGAACAATCTCAGACTCTTCTGTGAATGGATTGTAAAGCATCAAATGACCTGGAAATTGGTTTTTGAAGGCTAAAAGAAGTATTCCATTAAATGTTCCAACAATGATCACCCTTTTACCTTCGACGTTTCCAAAAGGAGAACAACGTTTGATAATCAGATGATCTATGTGGTCATATGGTACCGTGTTGTCTATGGCGTGAAAAGGTTGGACGGGGAGAAGGATCATTCGTCGACATCGTCTGAACTTCATAAAGTAATTGGGAATTACTTTGTTCCAATGCTTTGATACACATTTGAACCGAAACAAGGATTTTGTAGGCAACCAACCAACTATCTTGTTAAGAATCTCTTCTGGAAAGTACAATTCCGCCATTGGATGATTTCTTTGAAGAAACTGATTAGTAGGGTTCTAGCTAAGTTTGACACTTATTCTATGTTATGCATGTTCATCCTCAATATATATAGTCTCGTCATTATCTAAAAGAAAATATAAACTTAATAGATTTAGATATGATAATCTTACGCTGGATATATAATTGTATTTGTTTAATAACATTTTGATTACACCTCTAGAGTTTACAAGGACGGGGTTAATATTATGGATTACTCCGTATATTTTATAAGTAAGTTTTGATAATTACTCACGTTGACAAGTCAGAAAAATCATTTTTTTTAGCGAATAGTATTTTTTTATTTCTTTTTGACAAGTCAGAATAATTACTCACGTTGACAACTCACACACCTACACATAGAAGTTAGTTGATGCAAGGTTGCTATTTTATAGAATGCCGATGCAAGATGATTTCAGGTTACACTGAGAATGGCATTTTTCAGAAGCGCAAAGGTTATTTAATGAGTCTCTATTTGAGATGTGTATACATGGATGGGCAGACGGCTGTGGGGTCTGTTATGTGCAGAATTGTATGTTGGATGAAGCTAGAATAGTTTTGAATGAGATTCGAATTAAAAATTGTGTTTCATGGAACGCGATAAACAGAATTGTGACCGTATTTGTCCCTCGTTAACTATAACTGACTACGAATATCCCTATTGAAAAAAAAACTTACTAATGTCAGCAAATACACTTTAAACAATTAAAGAACTGCAAAGAAATAAAGTATAAAAACTACAAACTGCGAAGCAACCAAGAATCAGTAAACTGAGAGAGTCGCAACCTAGACAAAAGACAATTAAAGTAAAAGACACATCCTAAAAATTTCTATAAATTGGCTTCGGAATCAGACTTGACTGCATTGGCATACTTGATATCCTCTATTGTTTTATCAATCGCGAACTAACTACACCACTCATAGGGATCATATTAACTGGAGTAAAGATTACATGGGTGAAAAACACAAATATATAAACTTAACCAGACCAATGATCAGAAGAACACAATCACACAGAATGATAATAGAATCCGACACGATTTATTACAACCAACATTAAACTGGGCACAATGATTATCAACATAAGACAATCAATGATAATACACAAATGATTAAGTGATTGGATACAGGGGAGAATACCCGTAACCCAATTGTATGAAACAATACAATTATAATATTTGGTGTTGTTCTTTGGACGAAGGGGGTGAGCTGCTTTAATACGCGCCAAGATTCTACTTGCATCATTACCCCATTGCACCAGTAATCACATATTATTGCCAAGATACTTCAAAGTGCCATAGCAATCCTGCAATCACTCCTAATCATGCCATAAGAAAAGAGGGGGGGGGACGCATAACAAAAGGGAAACTTTAAACTGCCTTATTTCAATATGCTCCTCAGTTTAAGTTTGAACGATCAAACATCATTTTTTGTAAAGAAATATGTTGATCAAGCACACGGGGGGGGAGAACTTTGTTAAGATGTCGCAGTGTTTTTTGCAGACTCAATTTTTAAGGGTTTTATTATTCCTTCAATAATTTTGTCTCTGATAAAATGGAGGTCAATTTCAAAGTGTTTGGTTCTGTCATGAAAGACAGGATTAGAAGCAATTTGTATGGCAGCCTTGTTGTCACAATACATAGTGACAGGTTTAGCAGTTTTAATGTTTAAATCTTGCAGGAGATTGGTTAGCCAGATTACCTCACATGTTGCAGATGCAAGAGCTTTATACTCTGCTTCTGCAGAGGATCTAGAGACTATCGTCTGCTTTTTGCTTTTCCAGGAGACAAGAGAATTGCCTAAAAATATGGCAAATCCTGTAACGGATCTCCTTGTGCTTCTGCACTTAGCCCAATCAGAGTCAGAGTAACTGCACAAGTTCAAGTTTGAGCCTTTTGAGATTAAGATCCCTTTGCCAGGGGCTGTTTTAGGTACCTTAGGATTCTTAGGCCAAGTTTGAGATGAGACTCAAGAGGAGAGTGCATGAACTGACTTAATGAATGGACAGCATAGGAGATGTCAGGCCTGGTGTGGGCGAGATAGATAAGTTTCCCAAGTAATTTTTGATATTCAGTTATGTTTTTCAGAGGCTTATCTTTCTTGTTTATAGGTTTATCACCAATGATCAGCTTTGATTCAATTGGTGTTTGAGATGGTTTGCAGGCTAACAGCCCATATTCAGAAAGGAGTTCAAGACAATACTTTCTTTGGGAAAGGCATATGCCATTTTCATTTTTTAAGACCTCAATCCCTAGGAAATATTTTAGCTCACCCAAGTCTTTAATTTGGAAGTTTGTTTTGAGAAAATCTTTCACTTTATTTACTTCTTCCAAGTTACTTCCTGTGACCACTATGTCATCAACATAAACAAGGAGCCCAATGAAGTGATTGTTTTCAGATTTGACAAACAGAGAGTAGTCACTCTTACTTTGTTTGAAGCCATTTTCTATTAATGTTTGACAGAGTTTTTCATTCCATTTTCTTGGTGCTTGTTTGAGACCATATAAGGATTTTTTTAGCTTACAGACTATTTGGTCATTAACAGAAAAATATCCCGGGGGAAGTGTCATATACACCTCCTCAGTTAGGTTGCCATAGAGGAAGGCATTGTTGACATCTAATTGAAACAGTGGCCATCCATTATTAACAGCAATGCTAATAAGGCACCTAACTGTAACAATCTTCACAACGGGAGAGAATGTTTCATCATAATCAACACCTTCTCTTTGGTTATATCCTTTTTCCACCAACCTGGCTTTATATCTTTCAATGTCACCATTGGACATATATTTAATTTTGTAGATCCATTTGGACCCTATGGCTTTTCTGCCAGGAGGTAATTCAGTAATTTCCCAAGTTTCATTCCTATTAAGGGCCTCCATTTCAGTATTCATGGCAATGATCCATTCTTTGTATTTACATGCTTCATGAAATGTGTTGGGTTCAAAAGATTTGTTAAGATTTGTTGAAAAACAGTAGTTATCTTTGCTTAATTTGGAATAATTTACCACTTTATCTATACCATATTTGACTTTACCATCAAGAACAAAATCAGAAAGCTTTGTAGGAAGTTTAGAAGTTCTTCCAGATCTCCTTTGAGTTGTGGGCTCATTAACAACATTTGGAATGTTGAATCCATTACCCTCAGAAGTGGAATTAGAATCCACTATGTTGTTATCAAAAGGAGAAGTGGTGACAAAATCTTCATGGGTTGCTCCAGAGTCACTGTTAAGTGATTCTGTGCCATCCACATTATGTGTTGCTCCAGAGTCAAGTGATGTGTTGTCACTAGATGATTCTGTGCCATCAACATGTGGAGATTCATCACCACTTCCTTGATCATTATGTGCCTCTGAATCATCATTGGGCAGGAGATTTGGAGAACTTTTGACATAGGGACTGTCAAAAAAATTGAAGTGATTTGTCTCAGATGTAGGATTTAAAAACTTTTTTTGATTTTCTTTCATTTTTAAAGGAAAGATATTTTCATAAAACTTGACATCCCTAGAGTATAAAATACTTTTGTTTTGTAAGCTAAGTAATTTGTAACCTTTTTTAGTGTTAGAGTAACCAACAAAAATGCATTTTTCAGATCTTTTTGAAAATTTGTCTTTTTCGGATAAAATAGTAGCAAAACAGAGGCATCCAAAGGACCTTAAGTGACTTATGTCTGGTTCATTTCCAAATATAAGTTCAAAAGGAGATTTTCCTTTAAGCACAGAAGAAGGCAGCCTATTGATTAGGTAAGTGGCAGTTAGGATGCATTCAGTCCACATGTTGAGAGGAGTTCCTGCCTGAAAAAGGAGAGACCTAGCCACATTAAGTAAATGTCTGTGTTTTCGTTCAGCTATGCCATTTTGTTGAGGGGTGTATGCAATGGTGGTTTGATGAATGATTCCATGCAGTTTGAAGTATGTGTGCAGATAATTATTAACAAACTCTGTGCCGTTGTCACTTCTGAAAATCTTAACGGTTTTGTTAAATTGATTTTTTAGATAATTGTGAAACTCTATGATATTAGTAGCAACTTCATTTTTGGTTTTTAAAAGGTATACCCAAACTGCTCTGGAGTAATCATCAACAACAGTGAGGAAGTATTTAAAGCCTTCTCGGCTTGTGACTTTGTAAGGACCCCACACATCAAGGTGAATTAATTCACCCACTGAAGTGCTTTTGTGGTCACTTAGAGGGAAGGGTTCCCTTGTTTGTTTGGAGTAGTGACAGATGTCACACGGAGAGGAATTGAAATCCCCTTTAAGGTTAATTTTGTGTTTTAGGACTTTTAGAACTTGGTCAGAGGGATGACCAAGTCTAGTATGCCACAAGGAATTTGAGTGAAAGCTTATGATGTTGTTACTTTTGATAAAGTTATGTGTATCGGTGAAGTCAAGGAAGTACAAACCTTCTCTTTGGCTACCAGTCGCCAGAGTTTTCTGATGCCGTAAGTCTTGGATATAGCATTTGTGCTCATCAAAACCAATGAAAAGTTTACTATCTCTTGCCAGTTTATGGACTGACAGAAGATTGACAGTATATTCAGGAACATATAGAACATCATATAAGATAATTTTATCACTTAGTCTGAGATTTCCAACTTTTTGAATGTAGGCAGTAGTGCCATTAGGATGATCAATTTGAAGTTTTAAATCTGATATGTCCATTATATTTTCAAGTTTGTCCTCTGATGTAACCATGTGTTGGTTTGCACCAGAGTCAATGATCCATCCTTTTTCAGTTTTCTAAATTTTAAAGGAAGTGTTTCCACAAAAGTAAGTACCTCCCATATGGGTATGCACATTGTTGGAATTCTTAGAGCTGTTAAGAAGATTTATCAACTGTTGAACCTGCTCAGCTGACAGAGTAGCACCAGAAGATGGTGAAGTGGTGGAAGTAGAGGTAGGAACCTCTACAGATGCATTGTTGCTAGAATATGCATTAGTGTTCTTTTGATTTGCCCATTTCTTTTTTATGTGATCAGGATATCCAACTATTTTATAGCACTTTTCAATTGTGTGTCCAGGAAGACCACACTTAGGGTTTGAGCATATTACATTAGAATTCTTTTCATATTTTTTGTTATTGTTATTATGCCCTTTGTTGTTGGTATCATTAAAAAAGTTTTAGCAACAAAAGCAGATGCATTATGTTTATTTCCAACAACAGATGAGGAGCCTCTATGAGATTCCTCTCTGGAAATAACAGAGAAAGCGGTCTTAACATCGGGTATAGGATCCCTGGTCAATATGTTGCTTCTCAATGGTAAGTACAATTCATCTAGCCCCATTAGAAATTGCATGAGTTTTAAGAGATCTTTATGTTTTTTGAAACCTTTTGCTGCAGCACAAGTGCATGCAGGAAGTTGAACTAAAGCGTCAAACTGTTTCCAAAGGGAATTTAGTTTGTGATAGTAATCTGAAAGACTTGACCCATTTTGACTCAAAGTATTAATTTGGTGATGTAGGTCAAAAGTGACAGACCCATTGACTTTGTCATAGGTCTCTTTTAGTTCATCCCAAACTTCAGAAGGGATTTTTGAAAAAATTTGTCCAAGGTATAATTCCTCAGAGATTGAACCAAGTAACCATCCCAACACTACTGAATTGCACATTTCCCATTGATTGATCAGGGACTTATCAGTTGGTTTTTTACATGATCCATCTATAAAACCAAGTTTATTTTTTGACTGTAAAGCTAATGTCATTGCATGGTTCCAAACAATATAATTATCTGTTCCTGTTAGCTTTAGGTTGATTAAAGGAGTGCTGCTAGCATCAATAGGATGCAAGTATAACTCATCACCAAAGATGAGTTTGCTAGCAGCACTAGCACTCGAGCTAGCCCCACCAGGTGGAGCATCATCTCCTTCTGGCATGTTAAAGGATTTTCAAAGAAAGGTTTTATCACAGGAACACACAATACAATGTTTAAGAACCACTTAATGACAAAAAATGAGATAATTAGAAAAGTACCCAACTGATTATATCTCAAACACACAAAGTTGATCCTGATTTTACCAAGATCAGGTGAGTAAAGAGGTCTCACAGTGAGCAGCGGAAGGATTACGCCTCAAAATTGAGGCAATTGAACGTGGATTGAGAAACCCCCAAAAATTAGGGTTTGATAAAAACCCCAATTTTTTTAAATTCCAGCAATTAACCAACTTCAATTGCACAGGAACAAGTCGTACACCAGGTACCTTATTTCAATAGAGAACGGATCTTTGAGGCACGATAGTAATCAGAGTGTTTAGGCTCTGATACCATGTAGAAAACCACAAATATATAAATCTTAACCAGACCAATGATCCAGAAGATACACAATCACACAAGAACTGATAATAGTAGCCGAACGATTTTATTACAACCAAACGATTACAACTGCACAATGATTATCAATAAGACAATCAAGTGATAATACACAAATGATTGAAGTGATTTGGATATCAGGGAGAAGTAAACCCGTAACCAAATTGTATGAAACAATGACAGATTATAATTATTGTGTGTTGTTGTGTCTTTGACTGAAGGGGANTGTAGAAAACCACAAATATATAAATCTTAACCAGACCAATGATCCAGAAGATACACAATCACACAAGAACTGATAATAGTAGCCGAACGATTTTATTACAACCAAACGATTACAACTGCACAATGATTATCAATAAGACAATCAAGTGATAATACACAAATGATTGAAGTGATTTGGATATCAGGGAGAAGTAAACCCGTAACCAAATTGTATGAAACAATGACAGATTATAATTATTGTGTGTTGTTGTGTCTTTGACTGAAGGGGAGCGTGGCTTTATATAGCTCCAAGAATTCTGACTTGCCATCATTAGCCCCTTGACACCAGTAATCACCCATTTATTGTCCAAGATACTTTCCAAAGTTGCCATAGTCAATCCCTGCAATCACTCCTAATCATGCCATAAGAACAATGCATAACAAAAGGAAAGCTTAAACTGCTTATTTCAATAGATGGTGAGAACAAAGTCTCCACATATTCAATCATTTCTGTTCTTGAATCCTTCATAATGTCATGGATTATGACTTGGTTTGAGCCCTTTAACATAACAATTTTCCCCTCATTAAAAATACTCACTTGCTCGAATTCATAGAGATAATTGCCTCTTAGCAATTTTGATGAATATTTTTGAAACCATGATTCTGCATGCAATACCATGTTTGTTACATTGCCGTAACTCACAGCTAGAATTGTTAGAACAAATCATGCAGAGGAGCATGTCCCTTTAATATAATATACCCAAAGCAACAGACCTGAAAGTAAGTTTAAATGGAAATTCTATCTCGGAAATGCCCCTATTCTTAATATCAAGAGCCAGTATTAATATCCCTGAGCCATGGCTGCCACTTATGTGCAATCCAAAACAAAAATCCGTTTACAAAGAAAAACACAGTACAATTTCATTAGAAATACACTTTAATTTAATCTCTTAACATTTCTGTGTGATTGAACAATACCTGATCTAACTTTTGTGTTTGTATATTTTCCTACTCCAAACTAGGATAAAAAAA
>LBNU01013781.1:33629-45716 GCA_014162995.1 Artemisia annua
CATTACAAGAAAAACCAGCGGTGTGTGGTACTCAGACAATAATTTTGTAAAATTTTGAGTAGATGGTCTAAAGTTTCCTTAGAATGGAGTAGGAGGGTAGATAGCCCTGTTCAAATTTATTATTTTTGGCGTGCCTTATTTCTGTATTCCCTTTAGCTTCTCACTCTTGTGTGTTTGGGTGCTTCAAGAAAATAATTGGCTGCTATTCAGATCAGACAAACATCACTTAGATAACTCTAATCAACAAATTGAATTTTTCAGCCAAAAAAACGTTGAAGTACATGAACACTCAACACTAGTTCAAGAATCTCTGTAAGTTTCTAAATTCTTCTTCACCCTTTCTCCTTTCTCAAATGTTCTATTGTAAGAGTATCAAAATATGCATTAAATTTTCAAGTATTTGTTTATTTATATATGCCATAGCATCCCAATTGGACCTCGCATATTTAATATATTTGATACTTAAATATTCGTTTATATTTTTCCAAGTGAATGTTTAAGAAAGCTCTCAGGCTAAAGTTATATTGTTCTTGGCTTGAAGAAAAATGAAACCGTTTGGCTTTAAAAGCTACACGTGATGACGACTTAAGTACAACGCGGGTACATGAAGTTCAAATGATTCGTGTTCATTCCCTAAACTCAAGACATGTCAAGATCTGGCATGCAAGGCTATGAAGAGATTTAAACAAACTTCTAATTGACTACCAAAAGACTTCGGATTACACACAAAATTCAAAATTATTGCCTTTGGTCGTTGGCTGTGAACCATGGAGCTAAGGGCCATCTTAAGTTTCATGTGTTTCTTTTTACTCACAAGGCTATATGTCTCTTCTCCTTCATCCACAATGGTTCATCACGTTGACTCCACATTTTCCTTCAAATTTACTTTGTTGCATGCTAATATCAAGCACTCATGACTCTTTTCCGACATCACTCGGCTTGTCTGGAAGGTGATGAACAATCTGTCTTGATTACCTCTCATCTTTCTGCTATATGTCTATTCTACCATCCACCTACGAAGACAAGACTATTTTGTCATGGTTTTCTCCATCTCGTCATCCTACATCAACAATGATTATTCCTCTTGTGGAATGTTTAGATTACTCATCATACCAACGATCTTGCTGTGTTGAGGCAATTGTGTTGCTGGATTCAACATTTTGATCTGCATGTTGTCTTTCAGGTGTTCACGACTTCACCCTTATCTTATGATTAGAACCTTATTTTCATTAAAGGTGTTTGTACCGGTAGGGCTCAAGTCTAATCGGTAACTATATGGCCGGGAATACATAGCCTATTGGGGGAACACATGTATATACCAAGGAAATATGTTATTTATTATATAATTAATATATTTATTACTTATATTAACTATATATATAATTCACGAAATAATTTAACGGTTGTTTCCAATTAGCATGCTGAGTATCTTTGGTACTTTTGGTTTTTGCAAATGAGTTATTCGATGTATGTGTATTACTTGCTTTATATGCAAGTGGGAGCCTTAACAAAAACTTGTAATCAGCAACATTATGGGTTTTATTGTTTTCTTTATTTACCGCATGATAATAGTCTGTCTTCATCTTATTTCCTCTTCTTTTCTGTTTTATATTCTTATATTCCTCGCGACTTGTTTTATTTGCAAAAAGAATTTTGAAATTAAACGGACATAAAACTATTGAAATATGATTTGATTAAACTCGTGTCTTGCAAGTTTATGTCACATAGCATCGGGCTTACATACCGTAATTTTCTCCTATTAGGTTAATCCCAATCTACTAATTCTACCCATTTAGAGGGTCAAACCCGAAGTCAAAGTCAACCTCTTTAAAAAGTCAACTCTCTAAATAACTGCCAAATAGCAGTTACAAAAAATGAAGCGACATGTCTGTTGGTCGAACCAATTCAACACCGAACCAACACATCCTTTAAACACACCTTTTCATTCATTATAAATAGTTTAGTTTCTGTAAAACAATACTAGATGACAAGTTTATTATTACAAGTTATATAAACTTATTTAGTGATGATTTCAATTCAATACTGGTATATTGTGACTTGACCGTTAGACCATAAAGATCCACATTTGAGGCCAACAATTGGTATCAGAGCGGTTTGGATTAAACTAACCATATCATCATATACCAAGTTTTATTTTAACTATTTTGAATCGAATAATAACAAACCTAGGTCTCGGTAATTTTTTTTTGCAAACAACATAATCAATTCGTTGTGCAAGGGATAACATCAACATATTGTCGCCTCGTAATTTATAATTACCGGCACCAATAGAAGGCACCCCTTAATTTTTGCAAAAAAAACTAAATCATTTTTCATATTGAAATCATACAAGACCCAGATTAGTTTTTATAAGAACAACATCATTCGACCCAGAAAACAATAAAACCCATACGGTTTGTCATCAAAAAGGGGCAAATAAAATTCTGAATCAATACAAGGAACAAACACACCTGTATTATAAAGATTCGAACCATAGCACCCTTATTCTTGAATCGTTTTTGATACAAGACATACACGGCAGAAGAATCCAACAAGGATCAACCGGCGTTCGCAACTAGAACACCAACACCGTGAAGAGAAGGTTAACCAAAAGCCAAGAAAAACTCGGCGGTCAACCTCATAAGAAGAAGCAGTTTCAGTCTCAACAAAAGAGACGAGTTTTATCTCTTCAAAGAGATAACAAAAAAAGGAGAGGCGCTAATAAAGCGTTAGGGCACAGAGAACAACATCAAAAAGGGCACCGGGTTTATTATAACCCCCCCAGGTTCCAAACTTTACACATCCACCCTTCTATTATTTTTAAACTTATACTTAGTATATTAGTTTTACAAATTAATATATATAGGTTAGTTTTTTGTGATAAGTTATTTTGTATTATATCATTAGTATCTTATCATTTTAGATAATATAATAACCTAGTGTATTTACGCTGCTTATTATATTTAGGAATAACTTTTAATGAGTAATTAACCTTAGGTTTATTTCATTTTATTTTAAATAATCTCCAAGGATAGTTTTTACTATTATTAAGACTAATCCTATAAGTTTTTGATTACCATTAAACACATAACATTAGAAGCGCCCTAGAAATTTTATAACACACTCAGTGTTAGATTTTAGGAGATTACTTAGTCATTTAATTATTTAAAAATGACAAAAGACGGTGGAAATAGTGGAAATAAGGAGACTAGTGTAACTAACACCAACCCTCAATTTCAATGCCCGATTTTGAAACCAGCGAATTACTCACTATGGGCAATTCGAATGCAAATTATTTTAGAAGCAAATGGGTTATGGGAAACAATTGAGCCAACTGAAACGACTCAATTCGATAAGAAAAAAGAAAAAACTGCTATAGCATACCTTTACCAATCCTTACCCGAAGAACAATTAGTTCAAATAACATAGCACAAAACCCCGAAAGCAATATGGGACGCTTTAAAAACTAGACACTTAGGCGAAGAGAGAGTTCAACAAGCCAGACTTCAAACACTCAGATCAGAAATGGAGTTGTTAACTATGAAGGAAGATGAAACCATCGACACCTTTACAGGAAAACTAACAGCTCTTGTAAACAAAGCCGCTAGTCTAGGAAACACAATAAAAGATACAAACTTAGTCAGAAAGTTACTAAATGCTGTACCAGATAGGTATCTGCAAATAGTGGCATCTATAGAACAATATTCCGACTTAAACACTATGACATTTGAAGAAGCCATAGGAAGACTTAAAACCTATGAAGAAAGGATTAAATTTAAAAAGGGAAAACAAGAGAACAATCAAGAAAAATTGATGTTCACACGACATGAAGGTAGAGGAAAACATTTTAAACGTGGTAATGAAAAACATAAGTATTCACACTATAAAAACCACGATAAATTTAAAGGAGAAAGAAAAGAATGAGAAAATTCTCAAAACAACTTCAAAAGGTCAGATTTTGATCTTAGCAAAGTTACTTGTTACAAATGTAACAAAAAGGAACACCTTGCAAACAAGTGTTATTCAAAACCAAAAAAAATATGCAATCTAATCTTGTCGAGGAGGACTTAGAACCTACCTTACTAATTTCAATATTAGAAGATCCAATAGTAAAAAAAGTTGAAGATCAAAACATCTCTCTACACGAAGAAGTTGTAGAAACTAAAGAGAAAAATATGGATAGTCTATGATACTTAGACAACGGAGCAAGTAACCATATGACTGGGGTAAAAGAACATTTTAAAGAATTAGATGAGAAAGTTAGTGGAAAAGTGAAATTCGGAGATGGATCACACATAGAGATTAAAGGAAAAGGTTCAATTCTAATAGAATGTGATGACGAAAAACAAAGAATTATTTCACACGTTTATTACATTCCAAGCCTAAAAAGCAATCTATTGAGCCTTGGTCAATTCACCGAAATAGGTTGTAAAGTTGTAATAGAAGATGATGAACTACGACTTTATGACATGGACGACAAAATCTTCATAAAAGTCACCAGACATAGAAACCGTCTATACAAAGCAAGTCTGAGAATAGGCACACCTGTTTGCTTACTAGCAAACTTAAAAGATAGCACCTGGTTATGGCACGCAAGACTAGGACATCTCAACTTTGAATCATTAAAATTTATGGCTCAAAGAGAGTTAGTTCAAGGAATACCCGCCATTAAACATACAACACAAATATGTGATGTTTGTTTAATTGGTAAACATAGTAGAGCACCATTTTCAAAGAAGGCTAAAACTAGATCTACATCACCATTAGATTTAGTATATGGAGATTTATGCGGACCAATCACACCACCAACACCATCTGGAAAGAAATACATATTCTTACTAGTAGATGATTACTCAAGATATATGTGGGCATATTTCCTAGAAACAAAAGATCAAGCATTTGATACTTTCAAGGAATACAAGAACATAATAGAAAAGGAGTTAAGGACAACATTAAAAATGTTTAGAACTGATCGAGGTGGAGAATTCACATCGAATGAATTCACACAATATTGCAAAGATAATGGTATTTCACGACAACTTATCGCACCTTAATCACCACAACAAAATGGAGTAGTAGAACGAAGAAACAGGACAATCATGTCTACCACTAGATGTATGATGAAAGCAACTAATATGCCACAAAAATTTTGGGCTAAAGCCGTCAGGCATGCAATATACATCTTAAATAGTGTACCTACAAAAGCACTAGAAGACATTACTCCATATGAAGCAATTAAACAAAGAAAGCCAAACTTAGAAAATTTAAGAGTATTCGGCTGCATAGCATACGCAAAGGTACCATCACAACACTTAACGAAGCTTGATGATAGAAGTAACAAGATGGTATACTTAGGCAATGAACAAGGATCAAAAGCTTACAGATTATTTGATCCAACAACACAAAAAATATGTGTTAGTAGAGACGTGAAGTTTAAAGAGGATGAAGCATGGGATTGGAAGGATTACATGAGTGAACATATTAATAACGAACCTGAATGGATCGATTTCAAAATAGAAAACCTAGAAACCACAGATGAACACCATGATCTAGATATCCAACCAAATGACGAAGACAATAACTTTCCCAATAATGATGATGATTATACAACATCAACAACAAACTCACCCTCACAATCACAAACACTTCACACACCATCAACAATTTCATCACGAGTAAACTCTCAAGTAACACCAATCAATTCAATACAATAAACTTATCAGAGTGATAGTGGTTCAACATCAACCACAACTTCACACTCACGATATGATCATTCGCCTGTCAGAGGTTTTAGAACATTGGATGTTTTATTTGAAAACACTGAGAGATTATTACTTGTTGAAGATGAACCTAAGAATTACAAGAAAGCATCAACCGATCAAAAATGGATCGAAGCGATGAAAGTGGAATTAGATTCTATCAATAGAAATAACACATGGGAACTAACCACTTTACCCAAAGGTCATAAAGCAATTGGCTTAAAATGGGTATTCAAGACAAAGAAAGATGCTAATGGAAACATAGTCAAGCATAAAGCAAGACTAGTAGTAAAAGGCTACATACAAGAGCATGGCATATATTTTGAAGAAGTTTTCGCACATGTAGCAAGGATGGAAACTATAAGATTATTACTTGCCATAGCTGCTAACAACAAATGGGAAGTACATCACCTTGATGTAAAATCTGCATTTCTACATGGAGATTTAAAAGAAGAAGTTTATGTTTCACAACCGGAAGGCTTCATAAAGAAAGAAAATTCTGGAAAAGTCTACAGACTTATTAAAGCACATTACGGACTTAAACAAGCACCACGTGCATGGAACATAAAACTTGACAAAACCTTGAAGTCCTTAGATTTCAAGAAATGTGCATTAGAACAAGCGATCTACACGAAAGCTACAAAAGACTCAATACTACTTATAGGAGTCTATGTTGATGATCTAAGCATCACTGGCACACAAAAGGAGGAGATTGACAAATTCAAAGCTCAAATGGAAGAAAATTTTGAAATGAGTGACCTTGGATTACTAGCTTACTATCTAGGAATAGAAGTATCATAATCTGGAGGAAACATATCTATAAAGCAATCTGCCTACGCAACCAAAATTCTAAAGGAAGTTGGAATGATGGACTGCAATGAAACCTTAATACCTATGGATCCAGGAACAAGACTTACAAAGAATACAGAAGGAACAATGGTCAACTCATCTGAATACAGAAGTCTAATTGGATGTCTACAATATCTACTTCACACAAGACCCGACTTACGTTACTCTATTGGATTACTTAGTCGTTTTATGCAGGAACCAAAAGAGCAACACATGAAGGCAATAAGACAAGTACTACGTTATGTTAAAGGAACAATCAACTACGGTATCACCTACAAACATAATGGAGGAAACAAGATACAAGGCTTTAGCGACAGTAGTTATGGAGTCAACACTCAAGAAGGCAAAGGAACTACTGGAATTATTTTCTATTATGGTGAATCACTAATAAGCTGGAGCACAAAGAAGCAAGCCACTGTAGCATTATCATCATGCGAATCTAAATTTATTGCAGCAACTGCAGCAGCAACACAAGCATTATGGTTGAAAAGACTACTTAGCAGACTTACACACTCAAATGAAGAAAAGGTAACTATTATGGTTGATAACAAATCAGCTATAGAACTAATGAAGAATCCCGTCATTCACGGAAGAAGTAAACACATCGATACGAAGTACCACTTTATACGTGAATGCGTTGAAAGAGAAGACTTACAAGTTGAATTTATAAGCGGAGAATATCAAAAGGCTGACATACTAACAAAGGCACTACCGAAGATCAAATTTCTAACCATGAGGCAACTCATTGTAGTTAAAGATCTAGGAGATAGCGATTGAGATTAAGGGGGAGAATATTGGGTTAATCCCAATTTACTAATTCTACCCATTTAGAGGGTCAAACCCGAAGTCAAAGTCAACCTCTTTAAAAAGTCAACTCTCAAAATAACTGCCAAATAGCAGTTACAAAAAATAAAGCGACATGTCTGTTGGTCGAACCAATTCAACACCGAACCAACACATCCTTTAAACACACCTTTTCATTCATTATATATAGTTTAGTTTCTGTAAAACAATACTAGATGACAAGTTTATTATTACTAGTTATATAAAGTTATTTAGTGATTATTTCAATTCAATACTGGTATATTATGACTTGACCGTCAGACCATAAAGATCCACGTTTGAGGCCAACATCTCCCGTGATAAACTTGCATGTACATTGGTTTAATAAACTTTAGTTATAGACTTACAGTTTTTACGTTTTTTATTAATGACTAATATTTGATCAAACAAATGTCTTTATGTTTATAACGCTTTGGGTCGAGCTTACATACTGTAATTTTCTCCCGCGAAAAACATACAAGTGCATTGGTTATAATCAAATGGTCTAGGATTGAGTGACTATTAATCTTTTCCCGCTCCAGTTCATGCTTCGGCATATGAGGTAATGATTGGAACTTGGGTTCTATAAACTTTAAGGGAGTGCAATATAGGGTTCGGTCATTCTTTAATGTTTTTCCATAATAAAAGTGCGCCTAAAAGTTGGAAAATTGTTTTTTCCAAACTTGTGATATGAAGATGTAAGCATGCTTCTTCGTACACTTTTTGATACACGTTTTACCAAAATTATGTGATACCCATTTTAAATGTAAGTCTTTGCCATCCAATTATGAGGACACTTGCAATTGCTTTTTTACTGCATGAGACGTTGGTGAATTGCAACCCAAGGTGTTCATCTTCTATGCGTGAGACCTAGTGTGATTTAAGCACATTCTCAATTGAATGACTTAATCGAGTTAAGTGGGGGAGATCCTTAACCTGAGGCATAAGATGAGACGAAACATGCCACATGAAACTAGTAGCTTGTACTTTAGTGCCATGACTCTCATAACTCTTAGAGTTGTACTAGTATTATCGTCTGCGTTTACTTATTGACTCCGTCATTGCTAGCAAAGCAACCGCTGTGATGGTGGAAGTTCAAGTATGATGATAATTAATATATTAGTATAACATATTGGTGACATTAATTGTTTTACGTATTAATGCGTGCGGCCCCATATGCTCACGTAATTTTTGAACATACATCATTTGTGATATGGACATATCCCAACAAAGAAGATGTGGAATATGTGGATCATTGACTAGTCTCTTGCCCCTACATTGCTCTGGAAGGAAATCGGCAGTTGGTGGAATCTCAATTAACGAGAATCTGAAGATATCTCTTCACTCAAGCAGCTTCTTGAATTTTTTTTATGTTCTTGCAGTCTCGAATTCTTTTGGCTGTTTCCCAATCATGTTTATCATGTTTGTGGAATTTATCAAAAGTGTGAAATGACAAGGTATTCAAGCAATCCCAACAATTAGTCATCTTACGGTGTCAAGTACACATATGCAACTAACAGTGCCGTATTCGAGGGTGTGCGAGGTGTGCTATCGCACAGGGCCTCAAATTTTTAGGGCCTCAAAATATATACCTCTTTATATAGTTGTTGCATCAAAATTCATTTTCAACCTCAAAATGTTGACTATATATGAAATTTTGTTCTAAATATTTGTTAAACTTTACTTCAAGTGAGTGACAACGATGAAAAACTCATAAAAATTAAAGCTAATCGATACAATATATTTCTAATTGTCATGTTTAGTTATCATATAAGCGGTTTTGCACAGGGCCTCCGTTGGCCTAGCTACAGCACTGCTAACTAGGTACAATATGTGATTATTGATGTGCATTTCATGAAGAAAGATGCATGTTCGAGCATACTCTCTATGCCAATGAAAAAGAGGTTGAAAAAAAAAAGACAATACGTTTATATCGCAAAAGAAGTATGCAAGAGAGGATGGAAATGTTTATGTTTTTCATAATTAATTGCACTCGATGGAATACGGTTTCCACCCGTAATATGTGCTTAAAAGTTATCCAAGAAGCACTTCTGAGTGGATGTCATATTTGATCCTAGTATGTTTAGTAGATTTGTGGAAACTCAAAACTACAGCAATATCACAACTAAGGAAAGACAAAGTTCTATTTTAGTAAAAAGAAAAATTATTAACGTCGTCATTCTGTATAGCATAGTAATCATTTGGGCAAAAGCTAGAGAAAACTAATGTACCTGAATACCTAGTGAGCTTTAAAAAGGTCTACTATGACGACTAGTCTACATTCATATTGAAAACAAAATGGATAACTTTTTAAGTGATTTGACTAAAATATCCTTATGTTCTTTGATCTTCATCTTTCTCATCTTCGATCCCAGATTCTGGCAACTTTTTCTGGCTACCAACCATCAACTCTGACTAACAAATCATTCTTAATTATGAGAAATTGGTGCCGAAGTTGATGGTTGGTAGCCGGAAAAAAAAGTCGCCGAAATCCAGGTTTGAAGATGAGAAAGATGAAGATCGAATAATAAAAGGGTATTTTAGTCAAATCAATTAAGAAGTTATTCATTTTGTTTTAAATTTGAATGTATACTAGTGTTGATAGCCGGTAAAAGTCACCGGAATTTGGAATTGAAAATGAGAAAGATAGCCAAATAACTTTAAGAGTTACTCATTTTGCTTTAAATTTGAATGTATACTAGTAATACTGGACCTTTTTTGAAGTTCACTAGGAATTTCGGTACACTTTGATAAGTACATTAATATTTGCCCTAAAATTGTTTTAGTTAACCAAAATATTAGATCTTGAATCTCAATTCAAGAACTAAGCAATCTCTCAAAACACAATAGATCGCAGCAGTGTATCTAAATCAGAAACAACCAAACCACAATGTATACTCCAGTTAATCAGTCGTATACCTCTTATCTAATTAAAAAGAGTTCTATTACAAGATTGACTGAATTATTGAGAGAATAAATCTATGAGAGAGATTTGTGAGAAAGAGTTGAGAGCAAAATAAACGAAAACCACAAAGGGTTATGACAACCCTAAGCACAAAATTGTGCTTATATACTCCATCACAAGCAACTTTCCCATCTTGACAAAATAATCCTCCATCTTTAGACTTCCTACCATATAAATCTCAAACTCCAAATTAACTATAAAACAAAATGCAAGAATGACAAGTTAGCCCCTGGACTTATTTCCGTGATAAGGTTATATTTTAACATCCCTGCATATATTATTTTTTTTTTGGTAAAAGGGTACCCTCCAAAATATTATCCCGAAAAATATCAAACAATCCCAGTTTTGAAACATAAGTTCATGTTGAAATTTATCAAGCCCTTTAGTTATAGTTTGACCTGTAGAAACAACCTTTTTTTTTTCAATAACACCATATAAAACTTTGTCTCTTACAAAGTGAAGATCAATATTAAGGTGTCACACCCCAAAAATGGCGCAGCGGAAAGTCATTTAATGGATGTGACTTCAAGATCGAGAACACATGGTGTCATAATAGAGAAATACTAAATGCATAACATCACAACACACGTCAAAGTTACAACGATCCCAATACACGGGGAAATAGATGTCTTGCTACATAAGTTCACACTAATTAAGTCTTAAGGGAAATATTTCAAATGCATAACTCCTCGGGAAAACACAACCCAGAGAGTCTTGTCTTATGTCTGCTAAGCCAGGCCAATACTCAACCTTCTAAAGTAACTTCATTCTTAACACCTGAAAATGGATACTCGAAAACGTCAACATAAAGTTGGTGAGCTCGTAGGTTTGAAAGTAAACCACGAAGCCGTGACATAAGTATTGTAGGACAATAGTGAGCAAGATATACGAATATATGCATTTAAAAGGAAACAGAGTGCTAGCGACAACTGAACCTACCAATGATGTTACACACTTGTTACCAATAGTGGGGAGCTACCCCAGATAGTACTATCCATTTGTTTCAGCTCCAAACGGAGTTAAACAGTTACGCATACATGAAACACATGTTTATCATCACAATAAGTCACATATTGCAATCAAACACACATATTGTCCAAAAACATGTAAACATTGTATCACAGATTGAAAACAGTTAAAACACCATTTGAGTACCATTTTCCCCCAAGGAAAACATTATGAAAAAGGGGCTACGAGAACTCACCTCAACAAAGCAGTCTGAATAGAGTAAGGTCAAATAGTAATAGTGGACGGCACCGACACGTGACCTAGATTAGTACAGCAAGTTTAGTTCACAATTCCATTTTAAGACTCTATGAGTGAAGTCTAATTAAGTTTAAAAGTTTCAAAGTATTCATGTTATTGTTGCTTGTGTGGCATCATTTAAATGTAAGTAGTTCCTGTAAATGTTGGCAAGGATTGGCTTTTGAAAGTGCATACGTAAAGTATTCATGATGATAAGTATTTGTTAGACAAATATCCGAAAGACAATGTACGGAAACTCACAAACAAATATTAGGCGTCGTCGGATAAATATTAACAATGTTATTAGTTTATAGAAGAATAAATAAATTTTGTTAAGTGTTATATATATATATATATATATATATATATATATATATATATATATATATATATATATATATATATATATATATATATATATATATATATATATATATATATATATAC
>LBNU01013781.1:58553-101010 GCA_014162995.1 Artemisia annua
AACCAGTCCATGCCCACAATCACGTCAAAGCTTCCGTGTCCGAATGGTATTAGGTCGATGCTAAAGATATGGTCTTCTAATTCTAGTTTACACCCGCGGACGATCTTATTTGTTTCTAACTTTTGACCACTTGCTATTTCAATTTCGTAACTAAAGCCTAGTCTACTAGGTTCCATTTCTAACAAAGGCATGAATTTAGTGGAGATAAAGCTATAATCAGCACCAGAATCAAATAGCACAGTAGCATAGTGGTTGTTTAGAGAGAACGTACCCGTCACAATGTTCGGGTCCTGGCGTCCTTCCTTAGCGTTCATCATAAATACCCGACCACGAGCTGGTGGTTGTTTAGAGAGAACGTACCCGTCACAATGTTCGGGTCCTGGCGTCTTTCCTCAGCGTTCATCATAAATACCCGACCACGAGCTGGGTTACCATTGTTTCCACCAATAGCATTGTTTCCACGGTTCGCATTGTTTCCACCAATTGCTAGAAGCTGTCTCTGATACCAATCTGTCACACCCCAAAAATGGCGCAGCGGAAATTCATTTAATGGATGTGACTTCAAGATCAAGAACACATTGTGTCATAATAGAGAAATACTAAATGCATAACATCACAACACACGTCAAAGTTACAACGATCCCAATACACGGGTAAATAGATGTCTTGCTAAATAAGTTACACTAATTAAGTCTTAACGGAAATATTTCAAATGCATAACTCCTCGGGAAAACACAACCCAGAGAGTCTTGTCTTATGTCTGCTAAGCCAGGCCAATACTCAACCTTCTAAAGCAACTTCATTCTTAACACCTGAAAAATGGATACTCGAAAACGTCAACATAAAGTTGGTGAGGTCGTAGGTTTGAAAGTAAACCACGAAGCTGTGACATAAGTATTGTAGGAAAATAGTGAGCAAGATATACGAATATATGCATTTAAAAGGAAACACAGTGCTAGCGACAACTGAACCTACCAATGATGTTACACACTTGTTACCAATAGTGGGGAGCTACTCCAGATAGTACTATCCATTTGTTTCGGCTCCAAACGGAGTTAAATAGTTGCGCATACATGAAACACATGTTGATTATCACAATAAGTCACATATTGCAATCAAACACACATATTGTCCAAAAACATGTAAACATTGTATCACAGCATGAAAACAGTTAAAACACCATTTGAGTACCATTTTCCCCCAAGGAAAACATTATGAAAAAGGGGCTACGAGAACTCACCTCAACAAAGCAGTCTGAATAGAGTAAGGTCAAATAGTAATAGTGGACGGCACCGACACGCGACCTAGATTAGTACGGCAAGTTTAGTTCACAATTCCATTTTAAGACTCTATGAGTGAAGTCTAATTAAGTTTAAAAGTTTCAAAGTATTCATGTTATTGTTGCTTGTGTGGCATCATTTAAGTGTAAGTAGTTCCTGTAAATGTTGGCAAGGATTGGCTTTTGAAAGTGCATACGTAAAGTATTCATGATGATAAGTATTTGTTAGACAAATATCCGAAAGACTATGTACGGAAACTCACAAACAAATATTAGGCGTCGTCGGATAAATATTAACAATGTTATTAGTTTATAGAAGAATAAATAAATTTTGTTAAATGTTATATATATATTTAGATATAATTAACTAGCGGAAAAGGTAGTTTATGGATTAATATGTAGATGTGTAGGATATAAATCATTTTTGTCTGTTAGCGGGGTTTTGATAAAAATACCTCAAGTATAGATTTTTGACGAAAGTTCATTAAGTCCGAATAAGTCACGTTTAACTTAATAAGTTATGATAGGCAAAATTTTCCAAAACAACTTAATCTTATATTTTTAGTTGGGTTTTTAATAAGTTCTAAATGTATAATAACTTATAGTTTTTAAAATGCAAGTAAACATTAAGTTTCAAATTATAAGTTATGATTAGTAAGTCGAGTATGAGACGCGTCAAATAAGCCGGGAAATAAGCCGTGAACTAAGTCGAAATCGAATAAACAAAACCAAACATAACCACTGTTGGGACTGTTGGGCTTCGGCCCACAGTCTCTCGCCCTAGTACCATACACGCATAAAACGCAAATTCCCAAACCGAAAATAAAATCAACCCAAACCAAATTAAGAAATAATCATTTGTACTTTACTAAGTTGAAATTTCAAATTTGGAAACAAGAAGCAAGACAAAACAACCCACTGTTTGGATGGTTTGTCTCGACCAGTGAATAAACAAAACACAAATCAATTTTTGGTCTAACAAATTAGGAGTTAGTAACAAGTTAACTAATGTTTTGCATTTGGTGACCACATGGAGCAAAAATACAACCAAACGCAGCCATCTGATGGCCTGCTGGCTTCGACAAAACAACAAACACACCTAGCTTCTAAGTTTTCATAACAGATTATACTTTATATGTGTTGGTTTCTTTTATTGATAGAAGAGGGAGTAAAAACAAACACCTATAACCCTTATTTAACTATAACTCAAATTTCAGTTCAAAACAATTTCAATTCAAGCACAAAGCATGTCAAAATTTAATAGGTAGTTTGAGATGAAAAGAGATGTAGAAGAGTCAGGTTGCCCACTGTTGGGGTTCGACAACAAAAAAAACTCAAAGACACACCCCAATTTTAGCCAAGACTTAGTTTAGCAAAACAGCATTAGACGTATACAATATGGCTAAGTTCTTCTTGACAACCAAAATCAAAACATGACCAGAATATAACAAGATTCACCACTGTGGTTTGGCCACAGTGGGTTTCGATCCGGAGTCAAATCTGACACAACTTTTTACAAGGACAAGGACTAATACGCATCGTAAGTGAGCAATCTAACTAAGCAAAACATAAACATAACAATGATTTATAGCACACCGCTATTGAGACTAAGGCTTAACGCCACATAAAAGTCTTAACATCCAAATGCACAAGTCGCAAATCAAGAACCAAAATAGATACGTGAAGCAAAATCAAAACAAAATATCGCCAACAGTATGAGTACTTCCAATCCAAGCCAACATGGTTTTAAATCTTTATTTTAGTTTATCAGTTTTACCATTATAAGTTGCCACACAAAAACAAATAACAACCGAGAATCATTAAAATAAAATCGATCGATTCACTTTTAAACAGAAACAAGATCATAACAAGACTTATCACAACATGATTTTCCAATAACATCAATAGCTTAATCAAACCATTAAATCAAATGAAACAAATTTCAGAATCCTTACAAAATCAAAACCGATTGAGGGAGATAGACAATGAGACTTTCGATTACAAAATAAACCAACTCCGATCCAAGCAAGCAAATCCCACCACAGCCCTTCTTGAGACTTTTAAGAGAAATTTTTTAATGATGTTTTTGGGATGTGGTTTGCTTGTGAACCGAGTAGGGTATAAAAAGATTAGACAAGGAAGGTTTGGTCCTCCTCAAACTCGTTTGACAGTCGATTCGTAGCCAAAAAGCTATATCCTCATCACAGCCTCATCAGCTCTTGTGGTTTTGTGTTGACTTCAAAAATTTAGACAAAATGAAGGGGATCCCGCCTGCTATACTTGGGACCATTTGGAGTTTTATGGTCATTGTTTGGATCAGATATGAATTGTAACAGGAGGTGGGGAAGATGGAGCGTAGCAGAAGGGGAGATTTGTTTTGTGGGGATAAGGAGATGGGAAGAAAACGTTTTATTTTCTTATTTTTGATATACTATGGTTTATAAAGTTAGTGGGTGGGTGAGTTTATTGGGAATGAGTAAGTTATAAGAGGGTAAATTTTATTTTAGGTTTTATAAGTTTTGTGGGTATTTAAGTGTACCCCTTGTTTTGTTGAGCTACAGAAAAATTATGGTACTATGGTTTGGCAAAACACAAGAGATATATTTTTGGGGATGTCTTTATAAAAGTAATATAAAAGCAAAATTATTGACTTCGGATACTAGTTATTGAATTTATGCCGTTACTAATGTAGTGTCGGTACACGTGTGGTGTCGTTACTCAATACAAGTAGTTTAAAGTGATACACAAAAGTGACTATGAATATCAAAGATAAATTGTTTTGAGTTTTAAGGTTGAGTAGGGACCTAGAAAATGCGGTTTGTTATATAAGGTGTTTAGTTCTTTCATGAAAAACAGACTGTCATAAAACAGATTTACAGGTAAAAAGATATCCCAGTTCGGAAACCCAAACAATTTCTAAAGTTGCATAAGCCATAGCCCTATATCCAGCTTCTGCAAAAGACTTAGAAATGGTGTTTTGCTTTTCTATGAAACCAAATAACCATTTAAAAAAGACAGAAACCTGTAACAGACTTTCTAAACACACTTAGCCCAATCAACATCTACAAAAGCTTCAAGAGAAGGAGTGAGACACTTGACAATATGAATGTTCATACCTGGAGAACCCTTCAAATATCAAAGAACTTTAAGAGAAATTTTCAAATGAGATTTTAAAGGTGAGTGCATAAAGTGACTCAAATAGTGCACACCATAAGAAATACCAGGCCTTATGTAAGTATGATAAATGTGTTTACCAATTAATTTCTGGTACTCAGTTATGTAAGTAAGAACATGATCATCAATAGTAGGTTCAATGGAAATGGACAAATTTTGTTCCAAAAGAACAACAGATGGTTTGCTGGAAAGCAACCCAAAATCTGCCAAAAGATCTAAGTAATATTTTCTTTGAGAAAGACATAAACATTAGCTTGTTTCAATAACTCCAATACCCAAGATATACTTTAATTTTTTAAAATCTTTAATCAAAAACTTAGTTTTTAAAATGGTTTTGAACTTGTAAATTTAACCTAAGTTGTTACCTATGATAATGATATCATCAACATACACAAGTAAAACAATAAAAATACCAGACTGAGACTTAGTATAAGGTGAATAATCACTATTACTTTGAGGAAAACCATTTTCAAGCAAAGCATGGGTCAATTTAGCATTCAATTGTCTGGGTGTTTGTTTCAACCCATACATGGATTTTTTTAAGTTTACTGACTCTTTCAGCATTAGATTCAACAACGGATTCTTGAGACAAAGACATAAAAATACTTTCATTAAGATCACCATACAAAAAATCATTGTTAATGTCAAGCTGAAACAGGGGCCACACTTTTTGAATAGCAAGATTAATAAGACACCTGACTGTAACAATTTTGACTATAGGAGAAAAAGTCTCCTCATAATCAATTCCTTCCTTTTTGGCTGTAAACTTTAGCCACAAGTCTAGCCTTGTACCTTTCAATCTCACCATTAGATTTGATTTAATTTTATAGATCCACATGCAATGTATAGTTTTTCAATCCTTAGTCAAGTTAGTAAGATCCTAAGTATCATTTCTTTATAAGGCTTCAATTTCCTTGTTCATTGCCTCAACCCAGTGCTGCTCTCTACTAGCTTGCCAATAATGTTTTGGTTCAACGCCTTTATTTAACTTAGTTACAAAACAAAAGTTCTCAGAACTTAACGTTGAGTAATTTACAAGGTTTTCAAGACCAATCTTTACATTAGAATAAACAACAATGTCATTATATTTGTTTGGAAAAACAGATGACCTTACAAAAGTTCTTAAAGGTTGACTAGTGATGTTTTGTAAAGTTTGTTCAACACTAGAATTATTTTAAACCTTCATTAACACCCTCATAATTAATAATAGTGTCCTCAGATGTTGCAGCCATCTCACTCTCACTGGTAGAACCATTGGAACGATAAGAATGCCCCAAATCATTCTCATTCTCGTCAATAGTGGGACTGCTAAAGTTAAAGGAGTTACTGACATCACTGGTAGGACTAGAACTTCTTCTTTGGTCATCATTGGATACACCAAGATCTTCATATAAAACTTCATCAAAGAAGTTCACATGATTAGGACCTTGAATAGGCTTACTTTGATTAGGGTCACTAACAATAGAAGAATCCTTAATCTTAAAGGAAACCCATTTTCAAAAAAAATTACATCTTCGGAAAAAATAAATTGATTCCTTTCAAGACTAAAAATTTAATAGCCTTTTAAAAACTAAAATATCCTCCTAAAACACATTCCTTAGCTCTACTACACAGTTTACCATGATTATTAAGAATAGTAGCAAAACATAGACACCCAAAAAATTTTAAATGAGACATAGCATGTTTTTTTATTAAAGATAAATTGGTAAGGAGACTTTCCATTCAGCATTAATGAAGGCAACCTGTTAATCAGATAACAAGCGGTAAGAATGCATTCAGATCAAAACCTTAAAGGAATTCCCCTTAAAACAGAAGGGATCTTGCAACATTAAGAAAACGCATCTGTGCCATATCTACAATCCCATTTTGTTGTGGTGTATAGGCATTAAATGTTTGATGTAAGATGTCATTATCTCCACAAAACTTAAATAATCTATTATTCTCAAATTTAGTGTCACTGTCACTTCTAAAATTCTTTAAAATTTTCCCAAATTGATTTTCAATCAGATTTAAAAAGGCACAGATACAATCAAACACCCCATCCTTAGTTTTGATCAAATACACCCAAACAACTCTAGTGTAGTCATCAACAATGGTTACAAAAAGAAAAAAAAAAATCGCTTCCATACTAACAACCTTGTAGGGAGCTTAAAGATCAAGATGAACCAATTCAACAAGCATAGTGGATTTGTGTTCACTTAAAGGAAAATGTTCCCTAGTATGTTTACCTTTTTGACAGATTTCTCAAAGATCAGCCCATTATTTTTTATTTTCAAAAGCAATATCTTTTTTAAGAACACTCAAGACTAGATCAGAGAGATGCCTAAGGTTGCAGAGCCCCATATTTATAGACAAAGTACAAACATAATTAACATTATAACTTGTTGGTCCGGTTTGACTTGAGCAACTCATGAATCGACAAGATATACATAAACACGTGGCATTTGGACATGGAAATAATAACGAGTTTATGATTCATGATAAGGCAAAATTACAAGGTTGCTCAAGAACCTACTTAGACACTCTAATAACTTGGTTGGCTTTTCAAGGGGATAGTTGTAGTGGCTATCCTCGTGGAGAGACAAATTAAGGAACACGAAGAAGCAAGCTAGGCTTGGGTTCTAAGTGTGTTGAGAATTCTAACACTCTAACTATGCTAATTGAATTCTCACTTCTTACTCTCGTTGAATGCGCACATTCTGCTTTGTTGGAACGGGTTTATATAGCGGAGCGTTTACTGTTGCTTCACGTGGGAATAGTGAACTTGCCGACTGTTTGTAGGTAGGAACGTGACTATACATCTAGCCTTGATGTCCTTTTGGTTTACCGGAGTTAACAGTTACGATTTCCCATGAGCTTCTTTTGTGTCTTGGAAAGGAGCAAAGATTATCTCCCCAAGAGTTTTCCAATTTAAACTCTATCGACTCACCTAACTACCTTGGTCTTGGATCAAAGAGATGAGAGATCATCAAGGTAGCCCTCGAATCCCTAGTGCCTGTGCTGGAGTTCCTGGTCCATACTAGCTGACTAGCGCTGAACAAGTGAACTCTTTGACGATATCTAAGACTTGACTTCAACTATTTGAGTGTGTTTGTCTTTTTATATCAGTTCAACTTAGATTCCTAATGTATGTGAGTCTTGAGCCTGATGATGAAGTTACGTTGATCACCATACCTTCATGTAGTTATATTATAGTTGGTGAGGTGATCATTAACAAAGAGAGAAAGGCCATCAGGGGTATAGAGACATTTGTCAGATCTCGGTGTCCCTGATGTTTTGCTCAAGTACCTAACTCACTGAGACTGCATCAGCGAGTAGGCGCCTTCAGTTGGTCTTTGCCAACTCTTTGAAGTATGTTATTTGAGCTTCATCCCTGTATCAAGGAGACATTCTCACTGATCATCAGTGTAACACCCCCAACCCAAAAAGGGCTAAATTGTAACATTACGGGGTCGAATCAGAACATAAGCAAGCGGAATACATTAAATAATACAAGGGTTACAAAGCAAATCTAATAAATGATAATTGAATATCAAAGAATATGGAACATATGATAGAATCAACAGAATATGATCAAAGGGAATACGTATAAGGAATATCAAATGAATCAAAGGAAAATGGAACAAATCATAAGTGTAAGCAAATGAACTATGGAAAGCATAAGTCAATAACAATAAAGAAGTTAGAAAAACAAGGATCACATATATAGTAGAAGTAACAGAAATGCCCAACAATCATATATCAAATTGTACATAGAGTAGCTAGCTCGATGTACCAAATGTGAAATGGAGTGTATTGCACACACATACCCATTCACCAAATTAAAAATGAAAGAAAGTACCTAGGATGCATCCATACGCTCCCTGTAAAACCAAATATACATATGCCAAGCTCTAGGCTAAGCATACATATAATAATAATAATGGCCATGGTGCTATAGCATAATAGGGAACGCTGTGGACAAAAACCCACCTCCACAGATAGTGTCAATACCACTGGTGCATCAGTGGCAAGACCATGGACTCCCCATGACTGGCTACAATTTAATCAAATAATGGGCAGCATATAACGGCTTAGGAATGCTATAAGAAATGGAATATAGCATACAACAAATATCAAAGCAAATCATAACAGAAATAGATCGATCCAATATGGATCATACAAAGGGATCATAGCAGTGGTTCATGTCAAAGGTCCAAATCAAAGATTCATATCATGAGGTTCAAATCAAAGGTTCATAATAGCAAAAGGGTTCATAGCAAAGGTTCAAAATTTGAAGTTAAATAATCAAAAGATGTTAAAGAAAGTCATGTGAAATCTTAGAGAATAAATCAGATTAAGGACTTTAGAAAATTATTTAAAACCTTTTTATCATAAAAGTATTCCTTTATAAACACATTTCATAAAAGTCATAAAACCTTCGTATAAAACTGGCATCGTATCGTAATCACATAAATCATTTCAAAAATAGTTTTTCTCAAAAGTCATCAGGTTATATTTTTTTTAAAAGGGTCTTCATACAAAATTATACTATCAAATGAACCAAGGATATCAGGCATATAAAGATCAGAAATCTTAATAGTGGCAATGGAACGGATCATGAGTCATAAGAAAAGCTAATATCGAAATATGTGTATGAATCATGAGAAACCTTAAGAGATAAGGTCAGAATATCTGTACCTCAACCAGACGACAAAGCAGACACAAGAAAGATCAAACAGGAATAGGGACCACTCCTCCTTCACAAAACCTAGATGAATTAGAAGTCGAGAATTATTTACTAGTTTATTTCAAATCAGATTACTCCCTTTTAGGTTATCTTTCCATTTTAGGTAACTTTCCAAAAATAATAACTTTTCATAATTAGCAGGTTTCCATAATCAGTAAGATTATCCCTTCATGATTATAATTAATGTTTGGATAAGTTAAGTGTTCAAAATGTCAATTATGCAAGATTAGGGTTTAATATGACAACTTCCCCTGTTTTAGGGTTTATTATATAAATATGCCAAAGTTCAAGGTTTAAAGTGTAAATATTGCAATTCTCCAGATTTTATACCATTTTATCCATGAGTTAATAATATTTACCATTCAATACCTCAAGTTTACAAATGTTACAATTTAAACCCTTAAGTTACATTAATTACAAATAAGTCCTTATAAATATTTAAATTACATATATAACCATATTAAATTCCAATTAACACATTTAACCATTGATTATCAAAAGTACACATTTTATCCCTTAATATCATATTTATACGAAACAGCCCTTTACTTATAAAATTTCCATTTTAAATCCTTATTATTTATTATTTACACTTTAATCCATAATTAAATCATTTAAACACATTAGCCCCTTAGTTTCCAAAAATTACACAATTTACCCCTCATGATTAAATGTGTACGAATCACCACAAAATACCAGAATATACAAAACACACCCCTCCATTTTAATTAATTTCAAATCGTGCATAATTAATTCCATAATTAACATTTAACCCTTCTAATTACAAAATTAACACTTAACACCATCATATTATATTTTCTATATTTCTCCTCTAGTCTAATATGATTTTCAAAACTAACCCCAAAGTTTATAAAATTACAAAACACCCTTTTTTATTTTTTTAATTCCATATGGTTTTTAATAAAAACCCCAATTCCAAACCCTAATTTTTCCAACACATCAAATCATCATTACACCTTCATTAATCATTAACTACAACATCTAAAACCCTAAAAAAAACCCTAACCCTAATTATTTCGCGCCCTTTTTTTATTTATTCCAATCGGATCAAAACAAAACAATTCAAAACAATTTTTTCCAAGCTTCGAATAAATGTAATCTCATTTTATGTATGTCGAATATACAAATATACATGGTAAAAAAATCAATTCGAGCCATCGGAAATTTATATAGGCCGATTTAGGGTTTTTGCTTAATTTTAGGGTTTTGTTTTATTTAATTCGTATAGCATTATAAATCATGCATGGATAATTTTTATCATTTTATACAGATAATATATGATAATAAGAGTGATACAAAAATACCCAAAAGCTTTGGATCGAATAAAACAAGGAGGAATGAATTATTGCTTCTCGGTTACAATAAATGACACAAAACAATTGCCCACGAACCCCCGATCACTCCACAGCCTTCACCACTATTTTTCCCACCTTCTACACTTTAGAAATAGCACAAGAAAAATAGCGAACACCTCTGGAAAATTTTATGCCGCCGGTTTGAGTTTTTGTGGTGATTTAGGGTTTTATTTTGGTATGAAATATTATGAAATAAATGGGAATAATTATAGGGGTGCTATGGGGTGGTTTTGGCCGAACTTCAAGGGTTAAGGGGAGACCAAATAGAACTTTTCAATATTTCTTAAAATATCTTAAGTAAATTATTTAAAAAGTTATGTACAAGTTTTTAAATAATTTTGGAGCCATAATACTTCTTTAGGTGTGCCATACATTTTTATGAGAGTCAAAATATTGCAAATGTTCCTACAAAAATAATATTGGTCATATGTTGCTAAATATCAAAGTGTTTGGGATTTATTTGGTGTTTATATAAGTGTTATAATGAAATTTTTAAGCATTAGGGGAATTTTGGTCATTTTCACATATTTTGAAATTCTGGGTTTTACAAATCTTTCCCTCTAAAAGAAAAAAAAATCGTCCTCGAAATTTGAAGGGTAAACGAAACGGAAAGATAATGGACGGTGAACGAAAACGTAACGACTAGTTTCTCATGACTCGATTTTGTCGATCAAAGGTAGCTTCGATTTCTTCAGAAAAGACAAATCAGGTTGAATCAGATCAAAAAGGCAATGTAACATATAATGGATGATAGATGAATCTTCTCGAAGTAATACACGGGATACGAACAAAATTTAGATCGAATAACTGTATCAAACAGTATAGAGCTATACCAGGAGCATAAGATTTGTAACAGATATATAGAGGTCAACAGAATGCAAATCGAGAGTCCAAACTTATCCAGATATCCAACGAACCTAAAGTCTCACTAATCTCGGAAAATCTTCATCATAGATCAGATTCTAAGCTTCTCAGGTACTCCTCAAGTTATCCTATGCCCACAATAAGTGCACGTTATATGGTGTAAGTATTATCACGTTGATCAGGCATCATAATACTAGCACCACATAAATATGCCCTCATGATGGTCATACTTTATCTCGAGTCGTGACAAGACAACCTATCTTAATCCACCTAGTACTTTTATTGTCCCAGAGGTCAACAAAATCAAACGTCATAACCAGGAGGAAGACAAAACTACTCGTTAGAGTAACGGATTCCCAGAATGTCTAGCAGAAGTAAGGTTCATCGTCCAAACGCATCAGATCTTCCACAATTCGTCAAAACTCCCAAAACAAAACCATCATCAAACATACGCAGAATGAACACGGAACTGAGATGCTACTAGAGAACTTACATCATTCAAAGGATCTTATTACCAGATAACGAAACTTAAGTGAGTCAACGGGAGTGAAAACTCGTCGTCAATAACTTCATCATTCACGTAATCAACTCATCCAAACATAAAAGTTTTCTTCAATATCCGTACATTCAAAATATATGGTCTCCAATCTCCTCCAAATCTGAGCAGTCTGTCTTTGCTAGCCCTTCAGTCTGAGAGTGAAACAAAATCATGAACTTATCTCTGGTTCTTCAAGCCTTCTTCAGCTCTTCTTGGAATTGTGATGGAGTAATGTGAATCTCTGGCACGATCTTCAAATCCCTTCATCATCTAGTCTGCTCCCGCTCTCAATTCATCTTAGTACAACAAAGATGAATAGGGAAGTGAGACTGCATGTCTTCATCAGCTCCAGGTTCGCCATCTTGACTAGGTTTGTCCTCTGCTTGCCAACACTTTCGCCTTGTATGGAATTTCTTCCACTCTTCAGGGTAGCCACCGCTGTTGTCAACTCCAGGTCATGCAGTGAATAATTCTTCTCATACGTTTCTAGTTGTCTTGATGCATAAACAATCATCTTCCCGCGATGTATACGTTCATAACCGAGTCTCTTCTCAAAGCGTCCCAAAATTGGTACCACCTGAAAGTATGGAAGCAAATTTCTATTTCAGCTTTTCCAGAACTCCGTTCCAAATCAAATTAAACTGTTTTCCCTTTGCTCACAAAACTCATCAATGGTAACGCAAGTTGTAAACATCTTCCAAAATTCTTCTGCAAAGTTCAAAATATTTCCGCTTCTCTAATCTGTTGTCGGTCTTGGTCTCTTGGTGATAGTTTCAAATTTTATAGCAATATCCTCAATTAAGAACACCGTTGTCTCAACAAATATCAACTTTTAGAATGCACAAACGATCGTTAAATTTCTAACAAAGTGCGAAAATGATTCTCATGTTCTTCCTCGTCTTTGAATGTACTAATAAGTCATACAATGACCATTTGTCTAAGTACTTACGAGAGACACAATTTATCAGGTTCACAAAACTGTCAGAGCAAAGTTAATACTATTAGCATCGCTAACCGTCATAGCGGTCGTTACGGATACGAAAGGCAATTATATAGTGTCTCACAGTTGAACAAATACATAGTCGTTTCAGGGTTGAGAAATAATGGTTCCTAATAGCAATACGGTTCAGCTTCTAGTAATCAATACAAATCCCCTGTCACCATCCTTCTTTATCGCGAATGAAACTGAAACACGCCTAGAAGATACACTTAAGCAAACTCCCTTCCTAGTCTTCGGTTGCTGCTCTTCCCGGTTGCTCAAATCAACTAGTATGATCCCGGACACATCTGAAATACATCTTCACGTGGTGACTAGACAATCTCCCGGTATCATGTCAAATCCAACTCCACACTCTGGTGGAAAAACTTGGTGGTTCAACCAGGAATCATATTCGGAAAACTCAGGGTGCCAAATAACTCTCAAGATAAGGTTCCTTCATTGGTATACACAATAGGTTCTAGGAAAACTTCATAACCGTGAAAGTAACGCAAGAATCTCTAGAGTAATAGTGATAGCAAAAAGTTTAACAATCGAAAATCATGGTAGGGAGTTCAGAATTGTTCAAAACACCAAAGGTGAGACGTAGTAGGATAGTTGTCAGCATCTTGAATGCTTAATCAACCAATTCCTTATCAGAATAAAATTGAAGTTAACTTTCCAAGGANGACCCATAATACTTCTTTAGGCGTGCCATACATTTTTATGAGAGTCAAAATATTGAAAATTTTCCTACAAAAGTAATATTGATCATATGTTGCTAAATATCAAAGTGTTTGGGATTTATTTGGTGTTTATATAAGTGTTATAATGAAATTTTTAAGCATTAGGGGCATTTTGGTCATTTTTACATATTTTGAAATTCTGGGTTTTACAATCAGTATGTTAGATGACCACTGATATTGTGTCAGTGAGTGTCTAGACTATTTTATGTTCAAATCCTTGTTGGAGACATTTGGGTCAAATATTGGCCCAACAACTTCTTTGCATACCAATCCCCAACAATTTCATTTCTCACAAATCCTGAGGTAAAACATAACAATTTGAAGGATCAAAAGCAATAATGGATTTGCTATTTCTAGCCACTTTATGAACAAACATTATACTAACAACTACGAACAACAAGCACATCATACAAAGTCAAGTGTTAAGTTAGAACCATATTTCCAACATTTGTAATAAAGGCTTATGTCCTATTGGGATGAGTAACCTTTATTTTATGGTAGGAAATATCAATTACATTTTCTTGTCTGTGTTAAATGTTGATTGTCTTCTTAATTAATAATCAAACCAACATCTACAAGAGCATATTGCAGGTAACTATTTGAACAAAAAAACTTATCAAAATTTGGATTAAAACTTTGCTATTGTTGAAAATAATACCTACTATATTGGCATGTACTCCTTTACCAACAACACTAACAAAATTTTCTTTAATCAAGGGAATAAGTTTTGAAATATGTTCATCAAAGAAAGAAGAAGTAGAACTAGATCCAACAGAATTATTATTATTAACAAACCTCTTGTTAAAATTTTGAGTACCATGGATATTATTATTAGAATTCCTCTTTTTACAAGATGTCAATAGTATGCCCATTAAAACCACAGTGCTCACAGACCAAGGAAGGACCACCGACAGTCCTTCTATTATCATTGGGTCTAGTCACATTAGAAGGTTAAGGAACATTTCTGAATGTTTGGGGCTTCTGGATTTCCCTCAATTAGCAACATTGGAAGTACATACACAAAAGACTGAGACCTTTGAGAAGTACCAGCATTACAACTAGACAAAAGGACCCTGTGAGATTCATCACTAGAGATAATAACATAAACATTTCTAACATCAAGTACTTTTATCTAGAAAGAATATGACTTCTAATTTGCATATACACATCATCCAAACCTATTAATTTCAACAACTGATTATGCTTTAAAAAATCAGCAACAACATGACAAGTACACTTAGGAAATTGAACCAAAGCATCAAAATGTTTCCACATAGCATTCAGTTTGTGATACTAATCAGCAATAGATGAACCATTTTGACACAAAGAGTTTATTTTACGATGCAGGTTAAACATGACAAATCTACCAACTTTATCATTTTCCTTTAAACCTTTGTAAACATGAGAAGCCTTCTTTGAGAAAATTTGCGCTAGATAAAACTCCTCTAACACAGAGTTTAAAATCCAACCAAGCATAATAACATTAACTCTATCCCAATGTTTACCCAAAACCTCATTACATTTGACCTTCTACATGTGCCATCAATAAACCAATTTTATTTTCTTCTTCCAAAACAAGTAACATAGCGCAAGACCAAACATTGTCATTTTCAGTTCCATTTAGTTTAATCGATACAATAGTGAGTGAACCAAAATCATTAGGATGTAAATGCAGTGGATGACTAACATTAAGTTTACTATTCTTTTAACATTTTCTTTATCAGAATCAATGTTATTTCTTTGAAAATCATCATAATTTTCATAATGACCAAAATAATCTCCATGACCATACTCCATATTGACAGAAAATAAACAAAACAAAAAAGCAAAAGATAGGCCAAAGCAAATAACCACCAGATGGTAATCAAGAGACCAAGCCACAAAGTGTTACCAAACACACACCAATCTAGACTAGAGCAGGATTCCTTGCTTCTCTAGAAAGTAGGTTAAGGATAATCTAGATTTATATGGTCTATGTTCAAATAACCAAGAATTTGTAACATAGGTCAAACAACCACCAACACCATAACCACAAGTTATCCACTAATCAATTCTCTAATCTTCAATCAAATAAGCTCAACCTATCCACCAATTTCTAAACAGATAAATATATGACAAAATTAGTAAAAAGGCATGAAAAGTGTTACAGAGCATGCAATTCCAAAGAAAGCCAAATCTCACTTTACTCTTGATTCAATTAGTCACGAGATACTGTAAGAACGAGAGCAGCCAATCAAGAACCAATTAACCAATAGTCAATTAGCCAGATAATCCTGAAACCCTAATTTTTCAAAAAATTAGGTGTTTTCGCCTAAACTTCCCAAGAACAGAGAAGAATACCATATCTATCCACTAACACAAGTTAGTTTATCATTAGATGATTTTAGAAGTAAAAGCCCTAACCCAAACCCTAATTTTCTAAAAAAATAGGCATTTTCTAAAGAACATTAAATATGATGAACTTAAACCATAAGTTATCAATTAAAACAAGTTAATTGACAAAAGAACTCTTTAAAATTGGAAAAACCCCGAAAACATATGAAACCCTAAATATTTGAAAATATAGAGCAAGATCATTAAATCTGCTCTGATACCATGTAAAAATTTTATATAAACCAAAATACCAGATCTTGAATCTCAATTCAAGAACCAAAAATCTCTCAAAACACAATAGATCACAACAATAGATCTAAATCAGAAACAACCAAACCACAATGTATACTCCAGTTATTTTGGTGTATATACCTATTATCTAGTTAATAAGAGTTCTATTACAAGATTGAATAATGGGAGAGTAAATTTGTGAGAGAGAGTTGAGAGCTGAGAAACCGAAAACGGCAATGGTTGTGACAACCCTAAGCACATAATTGTGCTTATATACTCCATCACAAGCATCTTTCCCATCTTGACAAAATAAACCTTCCATTTTTAGTCTTCATGCCATATCAATCTCAAACTCCAAATAACCACAAAAAAAATTACAAGAATGACAAGTTAGCCCTTGGACTTATTTCCATGTTAAGATTATATCGGAGATGGAGAAATATAGAGAGTTATTGGGCCTTCTAGTAAACTTTGTCCCTAGCTCTTCTCAAGACACTTAGACATGTTCATTGGGCAATACACCTGACTTCTCAGTATCCTCCATGCGATGCCTTATACAGAATTCGACTCTTTTGTCAATCGAAGATCATGTGAGATGGAACAAATGTCTCTCAATAAAGATTAATGTTCACACATGGAGATTGTTTCGTGACCACCTTCCAACCTGCTATAATCTGGATATACGTGGAATCGACCTCCATTCATCATTATGTCCTGTATGTGATGAACATATAGAAACCTCCAAACACCTCTTCATTGATTGCTCGATTGCTTCTCAACTTTGGAAATTGGTTTGCTCTTGGTGGGGTTTTCATGATTATCCTAAGGATGTTTGCGGTTTAATCACATGGTTTGATTCGGTCGATCTCAACGGAAATGCAAAGATTTGGTTTGATGTGGTTGTTCAATCAACTACTTGGATCATATAGAGATACCGGAATAGAATTTGTTTCGATTCAAAACCTCCACGCAAAGACACTCTTGGAGATTATATTATGATTTTATCCCATTCTTGGATCTCACATAGGAGTAAACTTTCATGCCCTAAGTGGCTTGATTGGGTTGTTAATCCGAAAGTTGTATGTACAAATCATTTGTAATCCTTTTCTAGCTTCTTGCTAGTTTTTAATAAAATCCGCCGTTAAAAAAATAAAATAAAATAAAAAATAAATTAAATAAAATAATTGTGAACACATGAACAACCATAGGGACGAAAGCTATGACGATATCAAAAGCAATATAAAAAAGTTCTTTCCCTGATAGGGGGTTCCGATCCGATGCCATCAGTTTACCATTTAATTTGTCATCTAAATGAATTTAAGAAGACGAAGGCAAAAAATGGTAAAACACTAGTTTATCTTTTGAGAGGATAACTATTACTAGTCTATACTACTTATAATAGAGGAATGACTCTCTCTCCAAAAAATTGAGATGTACAAAAAAGGATGCAAGGTTTACAACACTTTACAGCATGGAATTTTCATAATTACAACAAACAAAGCATTGTGTACAGCAAAAACAAGCATGAATCGAAATTCAGACCAAAATCCTTAGAATTATACATTAATAGCATTAAAAACACCCCTACACCTAAAAGTACAACCATTTCATCACAATGTACAACCTTCCATATAATAACAATATCTGGTAAAAAAACCCCATCTGCCTCCTCAAGATCTTAAACGAAACAATATCTTAGCCAAAAAAAACCATCTCCACCAAAAAATATATAAATTATTCAAATATAACCCTGAACAAAACTCATAAAAACGAATAGATCGAAAAGCAATCGAATAGATCCACAAGCCACCATGATAAAACCGAATGTTTGTTAGGTTGTGATGATTATTTGGTTTTGACCTTTTGAGAAAATCGTCCTACGAACCCTAAGCAGAAACCCTCCTCTTCAAAATTTGTCTTGCCATCTGATTATCGAATACCAGAGTCGTTTGTTGTTTGCTGTTGTTTAGATGTGTGGGTTCGTTTTCTAAACTCACAAATGGGGAAACAAATGGGAGGGCAATGTCATTTGATACAAATGGGATAGGGAGAATCAGTTGTATTTATATTAATGTTGTGTGTGTTTAGTTTCTAGGTGTGAGTATGAAAAAGCAAAAAAAAGAAGAGATGAGGTGTGGGTCATTTAAATAAACGTGTATGGGAAGTTCTCAAATAAGGCAATAAATAATGGATTGATGAAGTGATTGGACCGAGTATTATGGTAAATGGGAGTATTATAATGCCGAGATTACGAAGATTGATAGGGATGATTATCACGATATAAGTTTCCATAATTCAAATAAATGTGTATCACAAATTACAAAAGAAAGTCAGCCCTTGCACTTGTTTTAACGTGTGATATCTTGTAGTAGTTGTTAGGGAGGATTCATTTTGTAACATATATTTATATTAAGCATGTCTTAGGTTAATTTAATTATTTATATTTATATCATAACATATAGTTTAGGAGTCAAATAAATTATTACAAAACTTGTCTTTCTTGTTCTTGACTAACCACGATGGTGAAAAAATGGTGGTGGTGGCGCGTTGGGTGGTCACACGGCGCGTTCACCACAAAACGGGGTTGTGGAGGGTGAGATAAGGAGGGTTTGTGTTTTTTTTGCAGTTGGTTGTGACGTGTAGCCGCGGTGGTGAGGAGGAGAGGGGTGGCGGCTGTTGAGAGAAGTAGGAGGAGGGTTTTGAGTGAAAAAAAATGAGGAGGAGGAAACCCTAATTATGCATATTAATAGTTCGAATATTTGTGTTCATGCAAAATTTCATTTTATTATGTAATAAAGTTTATTTTAACTTATGTTTCAAAGATGCTAATTATGTTTCTTTCTTTAGTTTGGACCTTATGTTTATTTAGATATCAAATAGTTTGCATTGTTATTGCATAAAATTATTTTAATTTAAATTATCATTCGTATAGTTCTTGTTAGAAAAAACCTATAATCGAACAACATCTCTCGCCTTAAAATGTAGTCACAGGGTACCCGCCGCCGCATCGCGCGGGTACCCCGCTAGTAATAATTAAAGTAATTAACTAATCTACATACAATCTAGCCTGCACTTATTTACACAAGCACGTAAAAGAAAATACGTATATTTCAAGTACCGTTTTTGACACATAAAAGGATCTTGTGTATAAGACATGGTCCAACATTACGCATGTTTAGCTACGATTTTAAAATCAATATACCTCAATTATTGAATGTGTACCTAATATATACAGCATGATCGAAAGATATCCCTGCCCGTGTATTTCATACACCACCACACAAAAAGGTAATAAAACATGAACATGAATGGTACTTCATTCGTCTCAAAATAAATACCCACATTAAAATACATACATACAGAACTAACTCAATTATTACAAGGTTCATGTGTAAAATGTTATCTTTACCTTCCTAATTTCATTTACGGGTTTGTAGTTTAGAAGTAGTTATGATGTCTTGTACAAGCTAAAAGACTAAGGTAGAATGATGGAGTTTATTTTGCGTCGAATACATTAGTTCGAAAACTTTATTTCGGTTAAATTTCAATTATACGAATAGCTTAATACACCGCATCACGAGCCTTAAGTAATTCCCCGGCTGTAAATTTCATGTTTCACTGTTAAAAATTTTGGTTTGTACAATACGTACAACTACAATCCAATTGTTGTTTTCAAGAAAAGCATTTATCATTTCCCAATGAAAACATAAGATAATAAGGATCAATCATACTGATGAAAGAGCTAGCATGTGCAATCCTCTGAATTTGCTGGCTTAACAATGCCTTGATTTAATTATTGCCATTTGTTACGGATCAAGTAGCTACTAAGATGCCTTTCACTCATGCATGTGTTGTCTGCACTACTTGTCTATGAGTTTTTCCCACGTCACCCCTTCGATCACTTGATCATTAATGCCACACAAATCTGATCATATTCTTAATCAGCATTAAGAAATAATATGGTATTCTCAACACACCATTGTCGCTTGCCTGTCAAAGCTGCGTCTTTCGTTGATAACCATTAATTCCTCGTTTAATTATTAACATATCATATGCCCGCATGATTGATTCATGTGTCATCCCAATTTTTACTAATCACTTTGTTTTTGTCAATATAATTCTTAAATGTAAAAACAACTCGCTCCCTCAGCTCGCCATTTTGAAGATTTTCTTAGCTGTGATTTTACTAAATCGTGTATGGTAGATTGTGCCAATTTATGGTACACCAGAAGTTCATCAATTGCAGCTATACTTATTTTTTTAAACGGCGGTGAAATAACAATATTAAATTACAAAGCCAGAGATAGAATCAATATTTTACTGAGACTTGACATAAAACAAGTAGGAATTCTTTAAAGGCCAGGATAAATAAAGTGAGAAAACGTACACAAGATAGATAAGGCAATTTATTGCATGCACATGTGTGCATGGCTGCTCCTGCAAGGCCAATTAAGATTTCTTTAATGATTTAGAATGAAGTACGTACCATGATGTGGTTTGGAAAACTATAATGTACGGGTGGTGATCAAGCTACACGATTAGACTAATATCTATATTACTTCTTAGTGAAACTAGATGCTATAGATAGAAGATAGTAACTATTTTATCTAGAGTACAGCTAATTAGTTCTTTCAAAGATCTGGAAATCCTTCTATATGTAATTCACCTACAATATTTATCCGTAGTCTTCAGAAATGCAATTGTAGAACAGTATGTTAATTAGTAAGGTAAATTAACACTTATTTTGCGCTATAGTCTATTGATAATAATCTAGTTTTGTTATAGACACTCAAGCAGAAACTGCATTGCCCATAATGTTCAAATCCAGAGGGAGTGGAGGTTTCATTAGCCTAAATTAACATTTAACGATCAACTTTGCTATGCATTAAAGATCTTAAGAAAAGAGAAAGTTATAATAGTTCAAACATCACACAAACATACCATAAGCGTTGATTAGATTGCATTTTTTAGAATGGCAGATTAACACACTCAAGGACTAGATATGTGAACACTTGCCACAACCCAAAACCAACTGTTTTTTGGAGAAAATGTTGTACTGCTAGATTCCAGGCTCTTTGGTAGATTGGTTTTTTATTGTATGCATGTTACTCAACCATTGACAGATCCTGTACAAACATTAATTCCTAGGTAATACTTTTTTGTTAAGCAATGATGTTGGGTATGAGTTCTATAATTTCCACTCTTCTGGTTTATACTGATCCCATGCCACATCTACTTTTGCATCATCCTTAGCTAACATGAAGCTATAGACCACAGCGTGATTAAAATATCTACCCTTCTGGATTTAAACCTACAATGCCTATTACAAAGTTACTCATCAAAGGACGAAAAGAAATGAAACATACGAGATCATCGTCGAATTTGTCTTCGAGAATGATAAGTAAGACTCATAATATATGTGTTTGAAAAATCAAAAAAAAAATAATAATAAAATAAAATAAAATAAATAAATAAATAAAAACTTTAAATCTTTAAATCTTCAGTTCCATATCTATTTCCCAATAACCAAAAAGAGTTGAAATAAATCTAATTCAAGTTACAATCTCATTCTCATACAAACATATCTACCAACAGATTCAGTGTGTACATAAAAACAATTTTAACATACAATGTGAAAATTACTAATTGGGGCTTGCTCTGGTGGTATCAGTTCACCACCACAAACGCTCAGTTGATCGGTCAAGGAAGGCCTCCTAGGTCCATGGGGAAGGGTCCGGTTGGCATCAAAAGATGCATGAGATCGGGGTATTCCCACCGATTTATGAGCTTATGGAGAACATACAATGTGAAAATTAAACGCAATTGAAGTGTTGGAGATATACCAACAAACCGGTTATCTAGAAAGGAATATTAGATCGCCAAGAAAACTTAAAAGGTTCGACTCATTGTTGGAACCCATAGGTCGATTTCAAAGAAACACTCACAATAGACCCAAACGATTATTCTTTGCTTAATTTGAATGAGTCCGAAAAGAAGATATTGTACAATGAACACCTCCCCCTCACCTCTAATTAGAGATGCGGGGGAACATAATAAGTCCTACAAGGATTCAAATGTCGGCTAATACGAGAAGGAAAAGAAAAACACCTATTGTAGACGTCCATGCATTATGTGATGCCTCAGAACCGACATCTTCATATACAACTAAAACATGGACTACAAGTAACATTTAAACCCCTGTACTTAAGATTATTTTAATAATAAACCTAACAATTTCCACCTAAGGATTAATATTATCGTATACAGATCCTCAGCAACTCCATTCAGTGCTCAAACCTCGAACCGGGGACCATGGGGAGTTTGGTGGGTTCGGTGAAAAGACCATAATACCACTCCATTATTATCTTAATATTCATTAAACATCATATTTAATTTAAACCTTTGGATTAAAATATATTAAAAGGTGGAGATTATTAGTTGATAGGTTAGTTGGCCAAAGCCCGTCTTATGGGTTGGGTCCATTAGGTTTGTATATGTCTTGTACTCTATAAATAGTGCCAAAATAATATATCTTAAGCTACGGGGTTTACTGCCGAAATAATATATTTGATACAATGTTAGACATTGTAAACCCCGTAGCTTAAGATATATTATTTCGGCACTATTTATAGAGTACAAGACATATAGAAACCCTAATGGCCCCAACCCACAAGACGGGCTTGGGCCAACTAACCTATCACGATGCGTTCATTTGATCCTTAACAATCTGTGATATGTAAGGAATTTTTCTCTTGTTTTCTTTAGTGTTCTATTTGGTTTTGTTTTCATTGGGAATGGGTGTGTAGGTCTTAAGTTGCAAAACATGTCTTGGCTCAATTCCTATCAATTGGACTTTTCATTGAGTTTGTTATTTATAAAACTCATCGGCAACTATCCCTTACTCACGAAAAGAACGTTTTGAGTAAAAGATGTAAACGTGTTATAATATAGTGACAAATAAGTCTAGCAATGTGTAATGTGTGTCTACATGTATATAAGTAACTGCATTTGGTAAATATGTGATGCAGCAGTCGCATATATATGAAGAGCTTGATGACATGTAAGCGGGTAAGGTGTTTTTAACTTTTTCTCCTGGGTAAGCCGAGTCTTCTGCTCGTATATACCTATTTAACCGGTGTATAGATTTCCATGACCATTTCCAATCCCTTTCTCATGCCACTAGGTCACCTTGTTGGTAGTCAATATGAAAAGCTTGTTGACCTTACATATATTTATGCTGTCAAAATTAAATCCAGTAACCATGTTTATCAAATTAACAAGGGCATCTAGAACAAAACATAAACAAGAGGAATTTCTTTAATGTTTCATGAGATGCATTTCTCAACACCAACTAGTTAATTTAATGCCATGATTGGGTCATTACTATGAATATATACAGCTAATATCTTTTGTACTTGATTTGTAAATTCTTCCAAATTATTAATCTCACGGGATTTATTGAATTAAAAACAAACTTTGTAAAGCAAACATGAGACATACTAAGAGAGAATAGCATCTATTCCATGACCAGTAACAAATAAAACAAAACTATTCTTCTAATTATACCCGGTAAATAGTCAACTATCTCTATGCAGTGCACATGTAGCCTTCACATGGTGATTCATTCATTCCATCTTCACCTTGTATATATATACATGCATCAAACCCACAGCTAAAACAACACAAACCTTTAGACTTATTTCACAAAAACATAAGAACAAATGGCTTCTGCTATTTCTTCAGCTGAAAATGTTCACCACTTCCGCTCTATGAGTTTGCCAACTCTAGCGCATCCAAGCACTATTCAAGCTGAAGAGGAGATTTGTGAATTCAGAAAATGGGAGGCGTCTATGTCATCTGTTCCCACTGCAGACTCGCTTTGTGGTGCACTAGTGAGGCTGCAAGGATTATACGAATGTGTTGACGGCCTTCTCAGTTTGCCTTTAACCCAACAAGCCCTTACGCATAGCCAATATACAAATTTGGTTAATGCGTTGTTGGACAAATCCATCAGTTTAATGGATATTTGCGAGTCTACAAGGGACTTGGTGTCACAAGCCAAAGAAAATGCTAGAGACGTGCAATCCGCGGTCAGAAGAAAAAAAGGAGATGTAAGCATTGCCACTTCCTTTATGAAGAACCTCAAGAAAGACACGAAAAAGGCTATATCATCTTTGAAGCAAATTGATGAAAAGATTGGAGGCATGCCACCCATCGATCTTGATCATCATGTTTTATCAGTTATTAAAGTAGTAAGGGATGTTGGTGTCGTGAGGTCTTCCGTGTATAGGTCACTCTTGTTGTTCTTATCTGGATCTGTTGCAAAGTCAAAGTCTACGACAAGGTGGTCTATTGTTTCAAAAATGATAAATAAAGGTGCAGTTGAGGAGAAAAATCAGGTTCAGGTTTTCAATGGGGATCTAGAGTCCCTTTTTGAAGAAATGGAGAATGGTTTGGATAGTATGTTTAGGAGTTTGATCAAAACAAGAGCATCTCTCCTTAACATTCTCCCCCCTAAACATTCTCTCAACTTGCTCAGCGGTGTTACCATGGATCAAGCTTAAAAGTGTGTTACGTACCTTAATCCTCTCCTTTCCAAAATTCCGGGTCTACAAAGTTTGTGAGTCGTATATCAGAAAGGTTTATGGGTCGTTTCCGGCCATAACAACAAGGTCTAATATGGAATGAAACTAATTTGTTTTGAGCACATATCAATGTACTCCTTTTTGATTCCTGTAATCTCTAGTGGCTGTCAACTGAGTCCTGTAATCTCTAGTCCCTCGCTAGTTTCGGGGCGTTGTTTAATAAATCTGCTGTCCAAAAAAGTCTATGTACTCCTTTTTTGTACTACTTTTTTATGCTCATGTAATAAATTCGAAGTTTGTGTTTCATAATAATGTGATTTTGTTAATTAGTGTACACAACGTTGTGTGAGTGAAGAAGTTGCCCGAATCTTGAAAACCCTAATCTCACAAATCAAAGGATCATAAGATTTTAGTTTGGCTATTTGTTTTCTTGTATCTTTAGATGATGTTTATGTCTTTACTTCTCATTCAAGTTTCAACAAGTCCGTGTTTAGATTAACCTGCCACAAACCATGTCGGCATGTTCATCTAAACAACATTACAATACAAGATATCATATCAGTATTTCAACCTATCTCCGTGGGGTTTTTTTTTTTTTTTTTTTTTTTTTTTGGTGCAAACGGTGAATTATATTAATGTTGGACGTTAACTGCATAAGTCTTGTTGGACAAGGTGTATAGATAACAAACGAAAAGCCTAAGGGCTAAATGTGTTAGTTTGGTAGTTAATAACCGAATAGCGGTTATGGTAGTTATGTTAGTTATAAGGTAGTTATGGTTTCGGCTATGATTAAAACCGAACAGACATGATGGTTCATGGAACCTCTATAAATATGTAGTACAATGTAACGTTTTAGTGTGTGTCAAAATAACAATGTAACCATATTATGTTGTTAGTAATAATAATGAATCAACTTCTTGTCAATATTGTGCCAAGACCTGTGCAACGATTCTACAATTAACACATGGAACAAATTACATTATAACCACTGATTGTGAAAGATGGAAATAGTATGGAAAGCGGATGATTGATTTTTATTGAATGCCTGATCACAATTACATCATACATATTTATAACAATATACAGAATATTTTAGACGTGGGCTTGAGCCCGTTACACTAACACAATACGGGCTAACACTCCCCCGCAGTCGGAGCGGGAGGGCATCGGACGCTTAGACTGGTGCGAAATTCCTCAAACAGTGCGGATGGCAATCCTTTCGTGAAGATGTCTGCATATTGATAACGGGAAGGAACATGGAGAACCCGAACTTGTCTAGTAGCAACCAAGTCTCGAACAAAGTGAATATCAATCTCGATGTGTTTCGTACGTTGATGTTGAACCGGATTACAGGATAAGTAGACAACACTAACATTATCACAGTAGACAAGCGTAGCGGAAGACAAAGGGGTGTGTAGCTCACGAAGTAAATTTCGTAACCAACAAGTTTCAGCAACAGCATTGGCAACACCACGATACTCTGCCTCTGCACTAGAACGAGAAAGCGTCGGTTGACGCTTAGAGGACCACGAGAGTAAGTTGTTGCCAAGAAATACACAATACCCAGAAGTCGATCTCCTAGTGGTAGGACAACCAGCCCAATCGGCATCCGAATAAGCAACCAAGGATGTAGTAGAAGATGCAAACAACTGTAATCCATATTCTAAGGTACCCCGAACATATCGCAAAACCCGTTTGAGAGCTGAGAAATGGGGCTCTCGAGGGTCGCATATGAAGGCAAACCTGTTGAACTGCATATGATATATCTGGGCAAGTAAAGGTGAGATACTGAAGAGAACCTGCGAGACTCCGATATAAAGTAGGATCAGATACCGGATCACCATCATCTCCCAGTTTAGACTCGGTGTCAACAGGAGTCCGACTGGGATACAATTAACCATATGTGCTCTCTCCAGAACCTCAATAGCATATTTCTTCTGAGATAAAAACAACCCTGAAGAATCACGTGTAACAGAGATACCCAGAAAATAATTAAGTGGACCCAGATCTGTCATAGCAAACTCCTGATGTAAGGATCCAATAATCCGCTGTACCAAACTCTCAGAAGAAGCCGTGAGAACAATATCATCAACATATAATACAGGTAAGCAGTATCCGTCCCCTGTCTATATATAAATAAAGATGAGTCACAACGACTATGAGAAAACCCAACCCGAGTGATATAAGATGCAAATCGCTGAAACCAAGCTCTAGGGGCCTGCTTGAGCCCATACAGAGACCGCTGCAATAAACATACATAATCAGGATGCACAGTGTCCCGAAACCCCGGAGGCTGATGCATATAAACTGTCTCAGATAAGTCACCATGTAAGAAAGCATTCTTGACATCAAGCTGATGAATCGGCCAATGTCGAGAAGTAGCTAAACTAAGAACAGTCCGAATAGTACCCGGTTTAACCACTGGACTAAAGGTCTCATCCACATCAACCCCCTCTAATTGATTACTACCATTTGCCACAAGACGAGCCTTGTAGCGACTAAGAGTACCATCAGCCAAATACTTGTGGCGAAAAAGCCACATACAGCGAATAATGTTGGTGTCTGTGGGTCGGGGCATAAGGGTCCAAGTTCCGTTCTTAATAAGTGCAGTGTATTCATCACGCATAGCATTTTGCCAATTTGGATCATTAAACGCATCATGATAAGATTTTGGTAATGGTGAAACCGAAGTGTAAAACCCAAAAATCTGTTTTGCCAAAATTCCCATATAATTTGAATTTTCAAAAGTTTCGTGAACTAAATCTAATTTCGTACTTGATAAATTGGAAATACTACGACTTGAACCCTATACGTTATACGAATAAATAAACTTATGATAAAATAAATTAATATTATCACACGTCTAATATGTTGTTCTTGGGCCGATCCATCTTATTTACTTGTGCACACCTTGTATTCGATTTATGGAAGGAATAGAATTTGCATTTAACCCTATCCCAATCACCTCTCTCAATCACGTTCAATCACTACCTAATTCTCCTAACTTTTCTTAATTATTTTTCAAATCAATGACATTCCATATGTGTCAAGATCCCTTATTCATTTTTTTTATTAAGTCATATATATCTTTCCTTCCCCACTTTGATACGAGTTGAGAAAACAGACCATACCAACATCCTAAGCAAAAACCAAATCGATACCTGTTGGTATTTTCAAAGGCATGAAAGAGTTCTTTCAAAAGGTTTGAGCGTAGAACGCGTTGGTGCAAGGGTTTTAGTTCTATTCATGGCTCGATATGCATCAGATTCTCGTGCTCATCGGTCTCGCATTTGTTCCGTCTCATGACTAGACTAGATATTCTGGTTCGTGCGAAGGTGGAGTTTCGGTTTGTGGTTGGTCGCTAGTCATGATCTCGTGGCTGTTATACGTTGGCGTTTCGAGTTCCATCCTACCTCGAATCTCGGTTTTCTGTTCGTGTATGAAAATACTCCAAGTTTGTTTCCTTTGGCATACGTTCATTCATGTTAGTTCCGATCTCTATTCGCTTGGATGAGAGGTATTCGTCATTTCACACCTTTGTCTCATGCATTTACGCCATGCACAAGTACATTTTTATAAGATAATATGATATGTTTTTTATGAGATACAAGTTGTTAATAGAATAAAACATAATATTTATCATGCATTTAAGGGTGGACATAGAATCGGCTAAGTAAAACATCTTTTAACCATGCGAAAAACCTCATGAAATCATAATCATATAGATAGTTATGCATGTAAATTGGCTGTAGATATGCATATATATTCGCATGGAACAAACAACATAAAATGAGAATATGGTCATCTAGTTTTATACATGGAGCGAATAGAATTGGTTAATGTATTTTCGATGGGAATCTTGCTTAAATCATTGAATCGTTACATAAATAACGACATGTATAACATACCTAATCGACTATATAAAAACACGTGTGTTCGTATATACTTGGTCACGATTGTTTGATTGTTTTGGCTTCGACATAAACTGATTATGGTGCTAGGACTAATCGAATAGAAAAGGAAGATATAACATGTTCATCTAGTTTGGTTCGGATAACATAAAATCAAATAGAAGACCACGACTTGATCTTTTCTTAAAAAGGTTTTGTGATTTTAAACTTGATATATATAATGAGAAAAGGGTTCACATGGAAGTGTTTAAGGAATTTAATATAATCGTTTAGTACTAGATTGGTCATCCAATTATGATCTTTATCCTAAACTTTGTAATAATTACACTTTTAACTATAGACTTTCATAAATTGTCTTAATAAACCCTAATCTATTATAATTGACATTTTAAATACGTTAACTTATTAAATGGTAACATATGACTTATACTGCTAATTCGGGAAACCTGTTAAATATGGAAACTTACTAAAGTTACTTAAAATGGTTAAACTACTTAAAGAGGAAACTAACTATTTTTGAAAAGTTACTATTTTTTTGGAAAGCTGCCATAAAAGGAAAGTTAATAAACATGGAAAGCCGACTAAAACGAGTAAGCTAATTTAAACTAAGTTATTAATAATAAGCCGATCATTAATTCGTGTAGATTCGCTGAAGAAGGATTGACTTCCTATTCTTGTGTTATGGTTTCATTTGCGGTTTAAGGTACAGATAATCTATCCTTTTTCAGTAAAGGTGCTTTCGTTCTCATTACTTTTGATCTTGATCCTTGATTCGTTATCTTGATATGATTCCCTAAGCCATTGCTATGTTCCCTTGAACTTTGAGATGATTCGTTTGATATTCTTCGTTGATATGATTCTTTGCTACACTTTGTTTAATGTGGTCCTTTGCTAGGATCCTTTGATGTGGTCCTTGTTAGGATCCTTTGATATGCTATGATTATATGATATGATGTGATTCGTTTTGTTCTATGCCCGAGTTTTCTAACTACTCATGGAGGTACCATGGGCGTGTCATCGAGGCACCGATGGCATGACACTTTCTGTGGAGGTGTGATTGATCCACGGCGTCCCCACTTTGTATGATATGATTATGATTATGAGTACTCCTGGCCATTTATGATATGTGTATACCTGTCCTGCGAGCAGGGTGCATGTATGTTTATGTATGTATGTATGGGGGGCGTATGGATGCATCCTAGCACTTATGTTTATGTATGATTATGTGTATGTATGGTGAATGTGGGTAGGTGCTTCTCTACTCCTTCACGTTTGGGAGCTAGCTACTCCATGTGGTACCGAGAGGTCTCCCCTCTCCGTATCCTTTGATAGGTGATTATGGATTATGTATGTATGTATGTATGTATGAGATCTGTCAAGTACCTTGGCAGGTCGGCTCGTGGCTTTCCTATGTTCATTTGTCTATTCAAGTACCTTGTTTAGACGCTTCTTTGTTGATACGTACTCATTTCCTTTTCCGTATGATTATGTTTATGTTGATATATCTTTGATGCTTCATTTCCTTTGACTTATGATATCGTTTCGTTTGATCGCTTATGCATTTGACAGATGACATCTCTTTTCAGCAGGAGCTTTTGATTCATTTTCTTATATTTATTTATGTTTCGTTTATTCGTTGTACATATATATCTGTTCACTAGGCTTTCGTAGCTCAGCCGCATTTCCTTTTCCTGCGGCAGGTTTTAGGTTGGAAGCTGGGTTTGGGTGAAGAGTGCTATAGAGCTTTAGTGGACTACCCCATGGACTAAAAGCCTATTTCATCTGGACTAGTTTCAGACTTGGATTAGTTTGGACTTTGTTTAGTTTGTACTCTCCTTTCTTTTATAGTTTTAGTATTCCTTTATACTTTCAGATTTTTCCATTGTAACCTGTTGTTTTAAGTCTTCCGCTTGCGTTGTATGCTTTGATATGTCACCATACTATAGCGCTCCGAACCCATGTCGGGTTGGGGTGTTACAATTATGGTATCAGAGCTCAGGCTGTGACTTGTAGTACATAAGTTATGGCCTGTGAAGATTTGGACCCTTAGGTTTGCACCTTAGAAGCTTTAGGAATAACTTTGGAAGGTTTTGCCTTAAGTTTCTCCTCTTAAGAGCTTTAGTATGACCGGTGAGGATTGGGTAGATATATGATCGGACGTTGGTTTTCTTGCTTCCGCTTTACTCTGATTTATGCCTTTGCTTTTCGTTAAGCTCTTACTAGATCATTCATTTCGGAGACTTAGAAGACTTATCAGGATTCGCGACATGTGTTTAGGATGCCTTTAGACTTCATAGTGTGCCTCATAGGTTTCTTTCTCTGGAGTTATCCTTTTAAACTTTGATTCTTGATTCGTTTGACATTCGTTTAGATGCCTTTCGTTCATTCGGAGATTCGCGTATGTATAAATCCTATGTGTTCGATACATTCTATGACTTCTCCTTGCTTTTAATTCTTTCTTCATTCTTGATTTTTGACTTACCTATTCAACCCCTATGATCGTTTTGTGACTTTTCATCGTGTATATTCGAATTGTCCGATGTGTTCTGGAGATATTTGGAGACGATTTTGTTGTGCTAATCTGTTTACATTGGAGATGTTCGATTTGATGTTATTCTGGATTTTGATTTGTTGCATGAGTATTAAGATGATGATGACTATCATTTTATGTTTGTCACCTTTGACGTTTTGTGAAGTTCATATTCTACACCATGATCTTAACCTGATAATCGTTCATGACCACCTTGTTCTGAAACTCGTGCGTTGATTTCCCCACTGCTGTGAAGATACTTCTCTGATGAAACTTGCCTCGAGAGTTATTCGATTTGTTTGGAACGTTCGCTGTGTATCTTTGTGTGTTTTTGTTTTATTCTTGGAGGAGAATGATGATGGTATTCATTATTGGAAGCTGAACCGTGTATTATTTTGTGAAAGGAACGGGATACTCATAGTATTTCTTTTCATATTTGTGTGTGTAATGCCAATTGTATTGGTTACATTTCCGACTATTCCTATGGAATTGATAAATCGTGCCTTTCATGAATATTTAGACAAATTGTCATAGTATGACATATTAGTGTGTTCAGAGACGAAAGAGAAACATGAGAATCATCTTCGTTTTCGGTGTTGAATTTCTACGATGGAAGGAAGCAGTTGAAGTGAAGCACACAGATCTATCAACTCTATTCATCTTAGTTGTACTAATATGTATAGAGTCTTGAAGCTGGAGCTGGACGGGCTGGTATGAAGACGGAGGTGACTACATCGGAGATTTGCATGCACATGAGAAAGGACGACACGAGTGGAGTTATAGTGGAGCATTGACTAGGACAGCTTGCTGGGAAGATCGGCAGAGAATTCTCTTGACAAGAAATTATTCAAGCTACATGGCGTACTTGCAACGATCGTGACAGGGAATCGCATTTTGGTTCAAATTTTCAGAAGAGGTGCAGAAGAGTTTGACGTTTTGACATTTGAAGAAGTTTTGGTTCGCAACGCGTTAGATCTTGGATTCGTTCTTATCCATATGATTATTCTATCTTTTCGGTTATGCCTTTTGATACTCTGATTCGTGATTTGGAACGTCAGTATGAAATTGTTACCCACCTCTTTATGAGACTCTTGATACGATTGACGATTCGATTTGTGCTCCTTCGACTTTGGCAGGTCCCATTGTTCGTTCAGAATTGGATAAGAGTTAATGAAGATTTATCGTTTAGTACTATCTCTATGTTTGTCTCATAAGGATATGTGGTTAGTGTATCTCATTGTAGGATCCCATCTCTCATCTGTCATCTATAATCTGCTACGTTGTATCAGATTGGTTATGATTGTGTTCTATTGGAGAGCTTGGGGCTATCTAAGTTTGTCTGGATCGAGTCATGAGAAACTATTTCGTTGAGAATATTCTTTTGGAAGAACCTCCCCGAGCGCGAGGTTAATGGTGACATTCTTTTGTGATTTACTACGTCTTCGTCTAACTTTTGCGACTTCAATTTTCGAGGACGAAAATTTTCTTTTTAGAAGGGAAGAATTGTAAAACCCAAAAATCTGTTTTGCCAAAATTCCCATATAATTTGAATTTTCAAAAGTTTCGTGAACTAAATCTAATTTCGTACTTGATAAATTGGAAATACTACGACTTGAACCCTATACGTTATACGAATAAATAAACTTATGATAAAATAAATTAATATTATCACACGTCTAATATGTTGTTCTTGGGCCGATCCATCTTATTTACTTGTGCACACCTTGTATTCGATTTATGGAAGGAATAGAATTTGCATTTAACCCTATCCCAATCACCTCTCTCAATCACGTTCAATCACTACCTAATTCTCCTAACTTTTCTTAATTATTTTTCAAATCAATGACATTCCATATGTGTCAAGATCCCTTATTCATTTTTTTTATTAAGTCATATATATCTTTCCTTCCCCACTTTGATACGAGTTGAGAAAACAGACCATACCAACATCCTAAGCAAAAACCAAATCGATACCTGTTGGTATTTTCAAAGGNGAATTGTAAAACCCAAAAATCTGTTTTGCCAAAATTCCCATATAATTTGAATTTTCAAAAGTTTCGTGAACTAAATCTAATTTCGTACTTGATAAATTGGAAATACTACGACTTGAACCCTATACGTTATACGAATAAATAAACTTATGATAAAATAAATTAATATTATCACACGTCTAATATGTTGTTCTTGGGCCGATCCATCTTATTTACTTGTGCACACCTTGTATTCGATTTATGGAAGGAATAGAATTTGCATTTAACCCTATCCCAATCACCTCTCTCAATCACGTTCAATCACTACCTAATTCTCCTAACTTTTCTTAATTATTTTTCAAATCAATGACATTCCATATGTGTCAAGATCCCTTATTCATTTTTTTTATTAAGTCATATATATCTTTCCTTCCCCACTTTGATACGAGTTGAGAAAACAGACCACACCAACATCCTAAGCAAAAACCAAATCGATACCTGTTGGTATCTTCAAAGGCACGAAAGAGTTCTTTCAAAAGGTTTGAGCGTAGAACGCGTTGGTGCAAGGGTTTTAGTTCTATTCATGGCTCGATATGCATCAGATTCTCGTGCTCATCGGTCTCGCATTTGTTCCGTCTCATGACTAGACTAGATATTCTGGTTCGTGCGAAGGTGGAGTTTCGGTTTGTGGTTGGTCGCTAGTCATGATCTCGTGGCTGTTATACGTTGGCGTTTCGAGTTCCATCCTACGAATCTCGGTTTTCTGTTCGTGTATGAAAATACTCCAAGTTGGTTTCCTTTGGCATACGTTCATTCATGTTCGTTCCGATCTCTATTCGCTTGGATGAGAGGTATTCGTCATTTCACACCTTTGTCTCATGCATTTACGCCATGCACAAGTACATTTTTATAAGATAATATGATATGTTTTTGATGAGATACAAGTTGTTAATAGAATAAAACATAATATTTATCATGCATTTAAGGGTGGACATAGAATCGGCTAAGTAAAACATCTTTTAACCATGCGATAAACCTCATGAAATCATAATCATATAGATAGTATGCATGTAAATTGGCTGTAGATATGCATATATATTCGCATGGAACAAACAACATAAAATGAGAATATGGTCATCTACTTTTATACATGGAGCGAATAGAATTGGTTAATGTATTTTCGATGGGAATCTTGCTTAAATCATTGAATCGTTACATAAATAACGACATGTATAACATACCTAATCGACTATATAAAAACACGTGTGTTCGTATATACTTGGTCACGATTGTTTGATTGTTTTGGCTTCGACATAAACTGATTATGGTGCTAGGACTAATCGAATAGAAAAGGAAGATATAACATGTTCATCTAGTTTGGTTCTGATAATATAAAATCAAATAGAAGACCACGACTTGATCTTTTCTTAAAAAGGTTTTGTGATTTTAAACTTGGTATATATAATGAGAAAAGGGTTCACATGGAAGTGTTTAAGGAATTTAATATAATCGTTTAGTACTAGATTGGTCATCCAATTATGATCTTTATCCTAAACTTTGTAATAATTACACTTTTAACTATAGACTTTCATAAATTGTCTTAATAAACCCTAATCTATTATAATTGACATTTTAAATACGTTAACTTATTAAATGGTAACATATGACTAATACTGCTAATTCGGGAAACCTGTTAAAAATGGAAACTTACTAAAGTTACTTAAAATGGTTAAACTACTTAAAGAGGAAACTAACTATTTTTGAAAAGTTACTATTTTTTTGGAAAGCTGCCATAAAAGGAAAGTTAATAAACATGGAAAGCCGACTAAAACGAGTAAGCTAATTTAAACTAAGTTATTAATAATAAGCCGATCATTAATTCGTGTAGATTCGCTGAAGAAGGATTGACTTCCTATTCTTGTGTTATGGTTTCATTTGCGGTTTAAGGTACAGATAATCTATCCTTTTTCAGTAAAGGTGCTTTCGTTCTCATTACTTTTGATCTTGATCTTTGATTCGTTATCTTGATATGATTCCCTAAGCCATTGCTATGTTCCCTTGAACTTTGAGATGATTCGTTTGATATTCTTCGTTGATATGATTCTTTGCTACACTTTGTTTAATGTGGTCCTTTGCTAGGATCCTTTGATGTGGTCCTTGTTAGGATCCTTTGATATGCTATGATTATATGATATGATGTGATTCGTTTTGTTCTATGCCCGAGTTTTCTAACTACTCATGGAGGTACCATGGGCGTGTCATCGAGGCACCGATGGCATGACACTTTCTGTGGAGGTGTGATTGATCCACGGCGTCCTCACTTTGTATGATATGATTATGATTATGAGTACTCATGGCCATTTATGATATGTGTATACCTGTCCTGCGAGCAGGGTGCATGTATGTTTATGTATGTATGTATGGGGGGCGTATGGATGCATCCTAGCACTTATGTTTATGTATGATTATGTGTATGTATGGTGAATGTGGGTAGGTGCTTCTCTACTCCTTCACGTTTGGGAGCTAGCTACTCCATGTGGTACCGAGAGGTCTCCCCTCTCCGTATCCTTTGATAGGTGATTATGGATTATGTATGTATGTATGTATGTATGTATGAGATCTGTCAAGTACCTTGGCAGGTCGGCTCGTGGCTTTCCTATGTTCATTTGTCTATTCAAGTACCTTGTTTAGACGCTTCTTTGTTGATACGTACTCATTTCCTTTTCCGTATGATTATGTGTATGTTGATATATCTTTGATGCTTCATTTCCTTTGACTTATGATATCGTTTCGTTTGATCGCTTATGCATTTGACAGATGACATCTCTTTTCAGCAGGATCTTTTGATTCATTTTCTTATATTTATTTATGTTTCGTTTATTCGTTGTACATATATATCTGTTCACTGGGCTTTCGTAGCTCAGCCGCATTTCCTTTTCCTGCGGCAGGTTTTAGGTTGGAAGCTGGGTTTGGGTGAAGAGTGCTATAGAGCTTTAGTGGACTACCCCATGGACTAGAAGCCTATTTCATCTGGACTAGTTTCAGACTTGGATTAGTTTGGACTTTGTTTAGTTTGTACTCTCCTTTCTTTTATAGTTTTAGTATTCCTTTATACTTTCAGATTTTTCCATTGTAACCTGTTGTTTTAAATCTTCCGCTTGCGTTGTATGCTTTGTATGCTTTGATATGTCACCATACTGTAGCGCTCCGAACCCATGTCGGGTTGGGGTGTTACACGAAGACACATGCATATTGAGACGCTCAGTACGACGATTAGTCCCGACACGATATCTTGTAACCATGGGATGAATGGAGACAGGGTTTGGGTTGTGAGGAGGATCTGGGATAATGTGTTGGTGTTGGTTCGGGGGTGGTGATGGATTTGGTGTAGGTTGTTGGGAGGCAGGTGGTGATGGGGATGGTGATGGGTCATGGGTTGCATCATGTTGGGCTGTATTGGGACTGGTGGGAATTGGTGTTGTTGGCTCGTTTGTGGATTGAGGCACAGTGGGTAGCACAACGGAGGCGGATGGAATGAATGGAGGATTTATATCGGGTGAGTCATCCAAAAAATTGTATTTGGGTGCTGATGTTGGTTTAGAAGTGCCATATGGAAAAACAGTTTCATCAAATGTTACATGGCGAGAAATGATTATTTTATTAGTGTTTAATTCGAGGCAACGATACCCACGATGATTTGATGCTTGTCCCAAATAGATGGAGGGTGTGGCACGTGGTTCAAGTTTGTGATTAGGATATAAGTGGGGGTAACATAAGCATCCAAATGTGCGTATAAGGCTATAATCTGGGTTTTGGCCAAACAGTCGGGTATAAGGGATTTCGTTGGCAATAGCAGTTGAGGGCAAGATATTGAGTAAGTGAACAGCCATATTGAGAGCTTCAACCCAAAATGTTGGTGGAAGGTTGGCTTGAAAAAGCAAGGTCCGAATGAGATTATTGATGGTGCGAATCATCCGTTCAGACTTGCCATTTTGTTGTGATGTTTTGGGGCATGAAAAGCGAAACTGAATGCCATTGTTGGCAAAAAGTGTATGTAGGTTACGGTTGTCAAATTCACCACCATGATCACACTGAAAGGATCGGATTTCATACTTAAATTGAGTGTGAACATAATTACGAAATATTACAAATTTAGACAAAACATCAGATTTGTTAATTAAAGGGTAAACCCAAACAAAATGTGAATAATGATCCAAGAACAATACATAATATTTGAAACCCGAAAGACTCGGAATTGGTGAAGTCCATATATCCGAGTGAATAATGTCAAAACAAGCATTAACGATAGTATTGGAACTGGCAAATGGAAGTCTAACGTGTTTGCCAAGCTGGCAGGCATGACAAAGCACGGGAGGCTTCTCTTTATTACAAGAAATGAAATTATTTGAAACAAGACGACGTAACACTTCGCTTCCTGGATGTCCAAGACGCTGATGCCATGTATGTTGACTGACTAAGAGAGCTTGAGGAATGGGAGACGGAGTTGTAACAGGATAAAGGTCCCCCGTGCTATCACATCGGAGAAGTACCCGACGTGTCATGAAATCCTTAACAGAAAATCCAAAAGGATCAAATTCAACAGTGCAGTTATTTTCACGAACAAATTGACGAACGGATATTAAATGTTTGACAATATGGGGGGGGGGGGTAATAAGAACATTATTTAGGTGAAGAGGTCGAAAGGGAGTTGGCAAAATACTATGACCCGTATTGGTGACAGGAATAGAATGTCCATCACCAACCGAGACGGACGGATACGTGCACGTATTAAAAACATGACTAAGACTATTAATTGAAGCATTAAGATGTGAGCTCGCACCTGTGTCCATGTTCCATGCACCTGTGGCGAGATCATGGAGTGTCCTGGCAGTAAAGGCATGAGGTAAACTTGTTTCTTGTCCCGGGTTAACCGCATGTCCCATAGATCTGACCGGAGCGAGAATGCTAGCGGGCTGTGGGTACTGAGTTGTCGGGTACGTTGGGGACTGTTGGGCCGGATACACATAATAGGCTGCTGAGTTGGTTTGAACTGGGTGGAGCGTAGGCTGCTGTTGTAATAAAAGGGTTGTAAATGCATTTTGGGTGGGCTGGTGTTGGGCTAGGCATTGTGTAGTGGTGGGCTGATGGGTGGTATATGGGGTTTGTTGGTCCAGACGGTGGGAATAAAACCCAGGTGGTGCACAAGTTTGATTATGGCTGACTTGGCTGTTATTGGGGACAGTAAAAATATATCCCCCATGGTTATCATTTGTGCCCGTATTATTTGTAGTGAATTTGGCCATGGTGTGCATGTTACTATAATATCAAGACTAAAATAAATTAACTTCCTTGTTGGCAGGATCATCGAGAGAATAAAATAATTACCTTTTGTTGGTCTTCGAATCAAATAATCAAATGGAGAAAGACTTTGCTTCCTGGGAATTGAAAAGGTAATTTATATTTGCTTCCTGGTCTACCGAAAATAATAAAAGGGATGAGAAAAATTTGTACGTGAGAATTAAAATATAACAGTGGACCTAAAGAGGACTTGTGACCTTGAATGCACAAATAACAATATTAAAACGTGCGGACTGTGACCTTGCACAAATCACCAACACATTAAAGACACTTGTGACCTTAATGCACAAGTAACACAAAGACAATGAGGATTGTGACCTTAGCACAAATCACTTAACAATAAGAAAACAAGAAAGGAACTTTTTGATGGCTGAAGAATTTTGGAGGCGGTAGGTTTTTAGGGTTTATTAGGATCAATTAATTTTGGCTCTTGATACCATGAAAGATGGAAATAGTATGGAAAGCGGATGATTGATTTTTATTGAATGCCTGATCACAATTACATCATACATATTTATAACAATATACAGAATATTCTAGACGTGGGCTTGAGCCCGTTACACTAACACAATACGGGCTAACAGATTGAACATGCTCAAATCAGCAAGACTCACTATACAATCTACATTATTCCTATTATCTGACATACTCTCAATATACTTTCTTGTAACAGACCACAAACAACAATAAGTCTTGCAGCAGAACCAAACACTAAGAACATCCTTTTAAACAGCAAAACTCACTACTACAAATAAGGGCTTTTAGACCCTCTCTAAAAATCACGGGTCTTTAAAAGACTTTTTACCCGCTCGTACTCATTAAGACGGGTGCAAATGAAAGAAACGGGTCTAAATATGTTGAAAACTTATAGAGAGGGTCTAAAAGCCCTTATTTGCACCCGTCTTAATGAGTATCTTTATGATTTATCAATAAAGAGCAAAGATTTATCAATAAAAAAGAGCAAAGATTTATCAATAAATCTTTATGATAAATCTAACAGCTCTTATAGAGACGGGTGCAAATCATAAATAAACACAGAATTGAATATCAATAAACACTCAATAGTCTACACTGTATAAGATCTGCTTCTAATCTTGAGGATTTAGGTATAAATCTTTGCTCTTTTTTTTTTTGATATTCAATTGTGTGTTTATTTATGATTTATTTGACATAATTTTTAACATGGTGTAGTTATAAAATGTGATATGAAATTGACTAATTTTTCACTGAATACACTTCTAGTTGTAACCACTTATGAACTTGTACACTGAAAGATTCACTAATACCTATACAAAAAGATAATATTGACCGCAAAATCAGATCTTGTATAAGTGAAGTTTGTGTTGTTATATGTGGCATTTAGAGCATAATTCACACTTCTATTTGGTAATAAATCTTCATGTAAGTAACAAAAATTGGTCTTAAGAACGTAATTATTAGTCTCATTTAATCATCATTCTCTTTTTGGAATTTGATGGTCATTGAATCGGTTTCGTTCAACGTTTTGAAAGTCTTTCGACATGAGATGGGCACCATCCAGAATGTTGTCAAGTCATCATTACTAGTGTCATATATCTAAATGCTTGGCAGCAAATGCGTGAAAATTACAAAACAATAGTACTTGAGTATCATAACTTTTCTGAGATGTACAATATTGAATATGTTTTTTGGCAGTTTCATTTTGCATGAATTGAGTGATTTAGGACTCTTTATGTTCCGTATCTTTTCACCAAGGTATGGTGTTAAACAATAAAAGGAGGGCTGTTTGGGTGATAGGTGTTAAGAATTTTGGTTTGTTGCACCCTTTAGTTAGTTTTAATACGTTAATGGGTCATTGGGTCTAAGTTGTTGCTCTAAGTACTCGGTTCAAGTCAGTGCTATGCAAAAATTAATAACTAAGAATGTAAACAGAAATTTAGGATATCTGAGTGTTTTCTGCTCAGCGGGATGGATAGCAACTTACTTTGCAGAGGTACGTAAAGTCCTAATGTCAATGTTTTAAGGATTCATTCATACCAACCTCGAACGTGTGACCATTTGGTTTCATTCTCGACATGAATCCACTGGACTACACAAGGTTGGTTACCATGTTAATGTTTAGATAGAGTAGTTTCAGAATCACAACATAATGCATATACTTAGTTAAAAAAAAATTAACCTTTGTTTGAGATTTTAAAAGTATATTTTTAATCTGCATAATTGTAGGTAATCTTGCTAAAATTTTGGTTTAATTGTGCTCTATATATGCAGCTTATGATCACTGCAGCACTGTCGCTTGCCTTTGTTATCGGAACCTCCATCACATGGAGGACCTTGGCATTAACAGGTACAGACATTTGAAACACACACTCTTGGTATCATTTGGCTCAATGCTCACTATTTGAGATTTTGTTATAATTACTTGAACTTTACATGACATATCAGCATTGTAAATTTGCAGGATTGGTCCCAATTCCCATCCATTGTTTTAGTAATTGGATTGTTTTTCATACCCGTGTCTCCTAGATGGCTGGTAAGATCTACTTGTTTTCATGGTTTAATTCCCACATATAAAGTAATAAGAAAATCTTGTCTAACTAATGTGCAGGCTAAGACAGGTAACGATAAGGAGTTCAGTGTTGCGCTTAGAAAACTTAGAGGAAAAGATGCTGATATATCCGCTTTAAACTTGACAGATAATAAATATCTCTTGATTAGATTAGACTTCTAAAACTCAGTTTGTAGTGCTTATGATTATTAGTTTAGACTTCCAATGGTCATTATTTACAGTTTATTGATTAGTGTTGTGATTGTGACTGTGCAGCGTGCTCGAAAAGTTTCTTTGTTTGGTTTGTAATTCTTTAACGATACTTTATGTTTCTTTGCATTTGCCTATTCTCGAGCGTAAGTATATGATATATTTAATAAGCAATCCCAAACAACCTTTTAATCTTTTATACGTGGTATTAATAAGCAATCCAAGCAACCCTTTTTATAAGCATTTTCAGTTAGAAAAATGCTTATAGTGAGGGATGATTGAGATTGCTTATTGAATCTGCATATAAATGGGCTGTTTGGGATTGTTATTATTATTATTATTATTTTTTAATACAATTCACATATAGACCGGTTATAACGATAACAACCGGTCTCAATATTATTCTTTTAGATCGGTGCTCCAACCGACCTATATGACTTCTACAACCGGTCATAATAATACTCTTTTAGAACTCCTAAACAGTGGCTCTGTACACGCATATACAGGCTGTAAGAAGGGATTGACTTCCTATTATGGGAAATTTTTGTTAATAATACTTTTGGAACTTTTTTACATGGACAATAATCAGGCATTTGGTTTTTTTTTTTTTTAAGAAAAAATTTTGCAAGGATTGGGTCCCAATCCCATCCCCATGTTGGTTTGTTAGTAAATTGGAGTGTTTCTACGCCGTGTCTCCTAGATGTGCCTGGGTAAGATCTACTTGTTTTCATGTTAATTCCGCCCATAATAAAATAATATGAGAACCACATCTTGCCTCCTAACAAGTGCAGCTAAGACAGGTAACACTAAGGATTCACGCTGTTGGCGCCTTAGAAACACTTACAGAAGGCAAAAGGCATGCTATAATCGTGGCCGCTGTAAACTTGACAGGATAAGCATAGCGCAATATCCTCCTGATTACGATTACCCCTCTACAACAACAACGCTCAGTCTTCTGTATCGCTTCTATGCACCTAGCGCCTCTCAGTCTTAGACTGCCCTCAATGCATTATGTACAGTTTATGATTAGTGTGGTATTTGACGTGCATGGCGGGCTCCGAAAAGTTCTTTTTGGTTTGT
>LBNU01013781.1:101124-116436 GCA_014162995.1 Artemisia annua
CCGGTGCTTTCAGACCGGTGCTCAGGAACGGCTTTAGATGCGAACATTGTATCATTTTAGACCTCCTAATACTAGACGGTTGGGTAATTCTTTAACGATACTTTATGTTTCTTTGCATTTGCCTATTCTCGAGCGTAAGTATATGATATATTTAATAAGCAATCCCAAACAACCTTTTAATCTTTTATACGTGGTATTAATAAGCAATCCAAGCAACCCTTTTTATAAGCATTTTCAGTTAGAAAAATGCTTATAGTGAGGGATGATTGAGATTGCTTATTGAATCTGCATATAAATGGGCTGTTTGGGATTGTTATTATTATTATTATTATTTTTTAATACAATTCACATATAGACCGGTTATAACGATAACAACCGGTCTCAATATTATTCTTTTAGATCGGTGCTCCAACCGACCTATATGACTTCTACAACCGGTCATAATAATACTCTTTTAGACCGGTGCTGCAACCGGTTTATATGACATTTATGTTTTAGACCTCCCCTCATCTAGACCAGTTGGGTAACCGGTCTAAAAGGCATTTACAACCGGTCTAAAAGCCCTTTTTTGTAGTAGTGACTCCTGCTGTGAAACAAGAATTCACCTAAATGCACCAATACCATATTCTCTTGACTACATTTCCATACTCAGCCTATCCACAAATCACTCAACCTGCAACCACAGTAATAAGGGATCGATGCTGAGCAAGCATCATCAAGTGGGATATAGCCCCATCTATCTATCTATACACTAAATATAGATAATTTTTATAAACGTGGCACAATTCTATACAAAAGACATACCCAAACAAATGCATGTGTAATTATGCGAGTAAATTTCGGAAATTTTGGGTCTTCAATTGTGAAAGCCAAAGATGTGTAATTACAATATTGTCCTTTACACAATAATTATTTACAATGTTTTTTTGACATTCAATTAACACTATTTGATTGTTTTTTATCAACTACGATCACGTATTGCAATAATTTTTTGTAATTCTTTCGTCAATGTAAATGATATTTTTCTACCTTCGAAATGAGCCTAATAATGATATGGTTTTGAAATAGTTACCAACTATCAAATTTTCATTTTTTAGACTTTTTTGGTTAAAGAGAGTATATGAATACAACATTTCTAACTCTTTACAAAACCTTGAAGATAAAAGAATTTCGGTTACATTGGCGAAAAAAAAAATTATTTTATCATGATATGATATAGTAGTACAAAAAATAAAAAATATATGATATGGTTAACCCAACAAACTATCCATATAGTATTTTGTATTAAAAAAAGAATAAAAAAATAAAAATAAAATAAAAAAAATCTTGTGAAAGCAATGCACGAAACGTGGCACAAGATAACCTTGTGAAAAAAAAAAAAAAAAAAAAAAAAAAAAAAAAGAAAACACAGACTTTATCCACAATAGTGACTTTATCCAAATGTATGCATGAACAGCTATACACACAAAACTTCACACCCAACGCTTCAACTCAATCAATTTGGGGAAAACTTTGCTTGATAAAGATAACTCAATCAACGGTGTTCTTAACAAATTCGCAATTTTTTCAAGCTGGTTATAACAAAGCTACGTGTCAAAATTCTAACCTATCCATCTCACATTGTGTTGATCTAGGAGTAAATTCCGGTGAGTTTTCTCACTTATACTTTCCCAAACCCTAATCTCATACATAAGTTTATAACCGTCTGTTCAAATTCTGATCGTGGGTAGATAATTCCCCACTCCCCAGAAAACCGTTTCTGATAACTCCTCATCCTTTTATGAAAATTCTTTTCTACGTAATGTCTGAATGGTAGTTTAAATTCATGATCACAAACACAGTTAAAACCCTGAAGAACGTTGCTTGATTTTGATGGAGATTTGTAAGTTGAAATTGTTTTTAAATTGATATAATTTTGTTTTCCAGGGTTATTATTCTAATTATATGTTTTTTTAGTTATTTGTTAGTTTGATCTTGGTTTTGTTACAATTTTTTCTACCATGCAATTATTCAAATTATTGACAAAACATGGTAATTTTGTTATCACTAACATTTACTTTAGTTTTGAACTTTTGATTAATTTGTCACTTTCGAATTACATATTGTAAACGCATTATAAGAAGATGCACACTATGTGTTTGTTAAAATAACAGATAGAATTACCGATTTACGTACCTACAGAATAGGTTTACTTTGATGCATACACAAAGAAACAATTTGAAAAGGGTAAATGTGACGTTAAGTTGGGACCCTATTCTATGATGCACTAAAGACTATATGTGATATGTATTTTAAAGGTGGTGTGTATATGTGCTGAATCTTTACTCAGTGTGAGTTTTTTATGAACTTTAATAAATGGAACGGACAAAACATATGATGACGTACGTTCAAGTTTCTTCCATTTCTGGTAGTTTGTAAGATTCTTTCCACGACCACGTACCTTGCTTTGGAAGAGGAATTGAACAACTGTCATATAGTAACCAATTTTACAATAAAGTTTCAAATACTGCACTTATATGCTATGTCGATTTTATATAACTGAAATATGATAAAGTTTGTGTTAATATAATTTCATTTGGTATTTTCTTGTCTAGGCATTTAAAGAAGCATTTGAAATTTTATGTGAAATGGATGTTGCTTGAGGTTCAGTATAGATCAGTCACTTGCCACATTATTAGGAAGGGTGTACGAAAAAAATTGTGTGAATAAAGACAAGGGATTCTCTTGAGAAGGTATGTCCATTATAGTAGCAAATTTTAATGCCAATCATGAATCATATGCAGGTAAAATTATTTATTCTCTCATGAAATTATTATCTTTTTCCCGGATTAACTATTAGTGTAAATAAGCATGGGGTTACTTTTTTATAGCAGACAAAACTATTTAAAATAAGTAATCTGCAACACCCCCCTAAAGTACTTATTTACTATAAGAATACAAAGATAAGCAGCTTTATCCAAAACAATTTGAAGTGCTAATTTTCTTAAGAAATAAAAAGTTACATTTTTTTTTTTTTTTTTAAATTAAAAATGCTGAAATAAACATTTACTATTTTCTCATATTCGTGAGTTGAAAGTATGACATGATCACCTTTTGTTAACAAAGGTTTTGGGTAACTCAGAAGATCCAGAATGTATCATTTTGATCTATGCTAAATAGAGTTGTAGGGTGTTTGGGATTGCTTATTTGACTTATCAGCTAATAATTTTATAGAAAATGAACATTTTTGAGTTTGAGGATAAGATTACGTATCTGTTTATATTAGTCACATATAAATAAACAGGTTGGTGCCTGCATTTTTTTTTCTAGCAGACGGGCAGTTAAAGTAAGCAATCCCAGACGCACCCTAATTATTTACTCTAAAATAAGGTTATAAGCATCTTCATCTAGACATGATAAACTGCTGATTTTCTTTAAACCTAAGAGAGACGGTAATGCCAGGAAATCCACTTCAATCATTTTCAACCACTTGATAACTGTCCGGCAAGAATCTATGCATATTTGGATTGTATGAAATATAAAACCGTCATAGACCACATTACAAACTATACTTAAAGGTGTAACATCGAAAGGTTAGTTCCATAGCATGGAGAGAAAAAGTGGAGTCAATACAACATGGGTTAGAAGTTAAAAACTGTTGTCCTAATATACAAAAAACCGTCATTATATTCTAACTTTTATTGGATATAAAGGTTTTCTTATTTTTATTTGTTTGCTCATTTTAATTACATGTCTTTCTTTCAATTTGCCCTTCACAAACTATAGCCTATGGTAAGTTGTTACCCAAAATAGAAATCAGAACAAAATTGGTTACCTTTTTATTATGCAGATAGCCCTTTTTCAGTATGCCAAAATTATCCTTATGCTAATCCTTGTGCTCAATATGTAGTAATTATCTTTTGTATACACACTATCAATCGTGCCGGTCAATAACGGGTCGCCCATCGCTATCACAGCAGTAAACACCTCAGCTCATACTACAGTGAAGCCAAGACCACTTTCACCTTACTTTATGTACATTGAGTTCTGTTTAATATCTCTAAATTTCTGAATTATGTAGAACTAGAGGTAATGGGTCAAACGGGTTTAAATAGGTCACTTTTAGTGGGTTGTGTTTTGGGCTATTTCCTAGAGTATTTGTTTATGAATGGTTAATTTGTGAAATATTGTTCCAAAACAGTAATTATAAAAATAAACTAAATTATGAATTGTCATTTTAGAAAGAAGCTACCCTTTCATCCCATTGACCCGTTACCCGTTTAACTATTCTTTTATGTGACTCATTTGAGATTAAAGAACACAAATAGATCCATTTGTAAGGTAATCGTGTCAAAATTGGATCAAAACTAATGATCTGGTTTTGTTTTTTTCTTGTAGGTACGAAAGCCTAAAGCCTCCAAGTTCTCCTACTCCTTCCGAGTAGCAACTCTTTCCCTATACAAAATCAATTGGATCAGGCATTTGAAGGTATTTCTCATTCCTTTAACCTTTTATTTAGAACCTCATTTAAAACATCACGCGCTCTGTATTTCATCTCTTGTGGAAAGAAAAACAGAGAAATAAATAGATGAGGGGAATACATGGAATATGACAATGACATGCGTGTCTTAGTGTGCACATTGCTACTCATTCTTTTACCTACTATCGATATATATTTCAACTTTTAAAACTAAGTGCGGGATCCTGAAAGTTTAAAGCTCGAGTAGGATAATTAGAAAGACCTAGAAATGCATGATTGATATAAGACATCGAAGTTAGACGCATTGATACTGATTTTTTTAGCTCGTGTTCAGTTGACTATTTTGTGGCTACGGGTCAAATTTTGGGTGAGTTGAACGGGTGAGATAACAAGTCAAAGTCGGTTTTTGTAGGGGTTAAACTTGATGAATGTTTGTTCATTTTTTGCTAGATATTTACAAATGCTTAGTATGTTTGTATGTTTTACAGAAATTCAAGTATGACCACCTGCTTGGTAATTGTTTTTTGAATAGTGATATTATATGTTGAGCACTACTTAAATTTATTTTTAAAACATGAAGGAAGCTTTATACTCTCATTTCACCCAACAAGTAGTATAATTTTCTTTTTTCAAAAATATATTCTTTTGAAAAATTAGAACTTTCCTTACACCATCTTTGACAGCAGTACCCCGTTTTATTATAGTTGATTATCTGATTGATTCTTTAGTCACGTAATTATATTAGAATGCATATCCAAACACCCCTTTACGAATACTAATAAGAAATGGAATCTTTGTTTAGATGTGGTGGCCATAACGCCATGTAGTCGATCCACAAAGCATGGAACATCAAGCAGCTAGCTATAAATTTGTGTGCTAGCATCAAGCAGCTTGCAAAAGATTTGTGAGGTGGTCAATGCGTGTTTTTTCTTGTAGAGGATACAACCTGGATTCTCCTTCGAATTCACTTGCAGATTCTTTATTCGAGAACCGAGCATGGCAACAAAGGCTTCTTGTATGATGAACCATCTTTTAAGTTAAAACAAGGTATTCTGAAGATCAAGCCCTTAAATTCTCTACATGGTTGGGCATTTCTTCCTTACTAATAACCTATGTTTGGATGGGTTATAGACGGTTAGCAAGTTGCGTTAGTGGTGTACTGTAGGATAATGAGTAGAATTTGAGATAAACTTTTTAATTATTGAAACAGGTCATGTATGGAATTCATAGGCACGTTGGACATATCTATTTCATTTATGTCAGGTTCTTTTTAGGGTTTTAAATGCAGTTATGGGGTTTATGATGTATCCTTGTGGGCACGGGTAGTAATTGTTGTTTTTACAGACACTTTAGTACTTAAATCTTTTATATGATGTTTTTTTTCCTGCGAAACTAGAATTTCGTTCTGAAATTAATTTGGTTATCTTGGTTTGAGAATGTTTTAGAGAAGAAACAAGTAACTTGCATAAAACCAAATCAAAATTTTGGATTTTGAGTGAAATGAGCAGAAAATGCTTTGAACATCTTCATTCTCTCAATTCTAAACAGTAGGTTTCTTTGTGATCCTTTATTATGCAAATCAGGTTTAAATTTATGAAGTTAAGCGAGGTTTACTAGATAAATACGCATAGTTCACTAGATAAAAACTATCGGTGTTGGTTTACGAGAATATATTAGTTTAATTATCTCAGTGTGTGGAGATATTCGCCAGCCCCACCCTTTTTGGTTAAGATTATCTAGATGTAAGGATATGATTTTGCATTTTTGTCTTTGTTGCACAGGAACTTGTGCTTGGTCAAGCAAGACTGTGGATTCTTTATGTTCTTACTTAGGTAAATTCGTGTCCAGACATGTTCTTTGGTTCCATATGAAAATCGTTGTTTTAAAATCAAACTTTATGACTTTATTCAAGCATAATTCTGTAGAAATGATTCAGTGCAGTTTACCTATAGTAAATGCTTAATTATGTAGAAAGTATATTGGTTATAAAAATGTACTATGTCAGTTCAAGCCAATGGGTCAAAACAGTCAAATGCTTTACTACTAGGGTGATCAAGATTTAGATGACAAGCCCCATTCAATACTCAAGCATAGACATGTGTAAGTGAGTGATTATGAAGTGGATATTGGGGCTTTAGCTAAATGTGCCAAAATCCAAATGGTTCCTTTGAGGCTTCAATTTATACTACAGACGACTTTAGGATTATGACAATATTGTGCTATAACGGTTTTAGTGTTTGATAAGTTTTTAAGTTATGGGGTCTATTGATAAAATGTTTTGCTATGGTATTTTATATGGTTACACCCCTTGATTTCATTTTTGTTAATCAACTCATACTGTACTCAAGATTACTTGAGGAGGCAAAGATACAGTCTTTACTGATCACTTAAAAATAAGTTTTGAGTGTTATGCATTGTTTTTGTTATCAAAAACTGCAGTTTGGTTTGCGGGAACCTAATTTCCAGATTGGGTGAACCCGAATCACGGGTAATTTTTGTTGTTTTTATTATACTTCTTCTTATTCATATGTCTAATGCAGTTTTGATTGTGTATCCACTTCAGTTACTGCTATTTGGCTTCACAACAGATAAAAAAAAAAAACCTATTTATGAGATGCAAAAAACTTAAGGATGTCTATTCTTTGATTTGAGAGTGTGTGTTTGTTTGCTGCTTGATTTGTTGTGATCGGATTTTAAACACATTTGTTGGGATGTTGTTTTGGGTTGTTGGGCTACAACCTAATTCAGTTATTGATACTAGCAAATTATATATTCCAACAAGTAGTCAGTTTTATTATCATTATATACAGGGATAACGATATGTATTATTTGCAAAAATGAATTCTTTCTTAGAATTTCATCCTTTTTTTTATTTTTATTACTCACAAAGATATAAACTTGGAACAATTTGGGAATGCAAGTCTATAAATCTGTTATGTAAAACTCCTACACTTGAACGGCGGTTTACACCCATTTACTTGGATTATGTTTCTTTGCTAATAGAAACTTACATGACAACATGTATCAAAGAGTAAACTGCAAAATACGGAGTAGATCAATTTAGTTTTATAATTTTCACATTAAATATCCATATGATCTTTCGACAATCAACATCTTTTTGTTAGAAAAGGCAAACACTACGTCTCTAAGGATTAATGATTGTGATTTTTTTCCTCAGTTATCAACGAAAAGTAAACACTCCTTTTGATAAAATCACTTTCAAACATCATGAATGGGGCCATCATGAACCCGACCACCATGTTAGTTGGCGGATGGTTGTGGAGGTGGCGGATAATGGTGGTGGTGGTTGCGGATGGTGGTGGTCATTAATCGATCTCGATCCGATAGATGGTGGTGGTCACAAATCCCACCATATATCCGAAGGATGGTGATGGTGGAGGTGGTGGATTTTTTTTCATGATAGGTTTAGGTATTTTATGGTAGTTGTTAATGATTTTTTTCATGATCGATTTAGGTATATAAAAGGAGTGAAAGTTTTTGGGAGTGAATTTTAACAACAGGAGTGTTTAACTTTCAGAAAAAAACAAAGAACAAATTACACAAAAATTCCTAGATATTAATATGTTTGACTTTACAAACGAATGAATGATGATCGGTAAAAGTTTATGGCATGAATATTTAGTGTGAAATCACATAGAAATATTTTGAAGTTTACTCAAATATAAAAAATGAAATATATCATATATATATATATATATATTTTTTTCTTTTTCTTTTTTCTTTTCTTAACTGTTATCATTACGAGAACTTGGCAATTTGTATCTTTTGGGAAATCACAATATCATCTTTTAATCGACTAATCTATAAGTTTAAGACCGGACCACCGACATACAAATTTATGTCGAGTAAAGTTCTTTGATTAGGTTAGTTTGACCAATTTAATTTTGTTCACATAAAAGCGTAAATGAACTTGTGAACTCTCACACTTTGATAAATGTGCATTTGATATACTATATATTTACTTAACTACTATAGTTGTTGATGAGCAAAGTGAGACTTTTACTTATTTGATACTATTTGATCGTGAAGTTACAAAAATCACTTGTAAATTTTGCTTTTAGTTTGTACAATTTGTTTTATGATAACCAAGAGAAACTCAATATCATGTTTCACATTTCGGATGATCATGTTCTAATTAATGTGTTCAATGGCATAGTTGCATCACACAGTGAGTTTTTAAATTTAAATAACATGCAAATCATTAGGTTCCTAATTCTTACAATTCAATCTAACAAGTTCTTTTAATACGTTTAGGGAAAGGACACAAAACCTGAAATCAAGTAACCAGTGAAAAGACATTGAATAATGCCGAAATATATCGTTCAAATATTGTTCTTTTATGTATTTATGTTTCATTATCGGTCTTTCTTTTCGCTACCATATACAAGTGATTTCTCGGCATTGTCGCTCTTTTATTGATTTCATATATACTCTAATTCTTAGTACATATGATTTTTTTTACACGTAACCGAGACATCACATTATTCTTTTATAACTCCTTTGATATTACCTGAAGTGTGTGCATTCTGCTATAATAGTGTATACTGAATCTTAAACATAATTTTACGATTTTAATCAGCTATTAAGAAAACCGTCCATCGGACGGGTAGAGACCTAGTTCACACTAAAAGAGGGGTTATACCTTTCAAGCTACATTTCCTATTTTTAAACTTCTCAATCATCCAGTAGCTACATCCTCACTAAAATGATTAAGAAGCACAGAGGAATAGGCATCACGTGAAAGGGAACACACACCCTCAATTAGATCCACCTTACCTCCTTTGGCAGTGTATTGAGTGGCCCAAGCAGGTTCATCTTTCACTCCTCGCTATTCCACTCAACATACACTGCCCACCCAAGCCATATACCCTTCACAATGGATTGCCCTACATTATGATACATTCAAATGAATTAGACCTCTCATTGAACCAAATAGTCTTAGCACAGATTCCTCCCGAGGCCAATCAGGCTAAGAAAGAGGTTCAAATAAGTACAGTCACACCAAATGAACTCCAAGGTACTAGTAACAATCCCATTGTTATGGCTTGCAAATATAACATTTGACTTCTATAGAGATGAGAAGACAATTAAGACTACACAAATTGTTAAAGTTCAGAACCAAACACCCCTTTTCTAGCATACTTTTTAAACAACCTTCATCTGAATATCCCAAACTTTATTGACTTGATCAACAGCAGCAGACCTTCTCACTTTAAGACCTAACAAGTGCATCTTAATATTCTCCAAAATACCATCCAACACACATTTACTAGTCCTCTGGCTTTGATTAAACAGTCTTGAGTTCCTTTCATTCCAAATGAAATACACTGTAGTGGCAATAACTATCCTATGTAAAACACTGTTAATGGTGTTATTGCAGCCTCCATCTGCAATTTCATCTATCACCTTCCTCCAATCCATATTCCATCTCATCATTCCAAGTTTGGCTTTAATAGGATTCCAAATGTCTTCAGCATAAGTGCACTTGAAAAAAAGGTGTTCATGAGAGATTCATTGATTTACACAAAGGGCATAAGAAATTAGCTTGATTATTCCAAACCATGATCCTGTCTTGAGTAGCTAGCCTTCCATAAAGGGATAACCACACGATGAAAGCATACCTTGGATTGCATTGTGAAAACCAAACAACTTTATACCACTTGACAACATTCCCTTCTTCTTTGAAAACTTCCCAAACACTCCTTCTGGAGAATTTTTCACTTTTTCCATTACTTCCCTTCCATATAACACAGTCCTTTTTCCCATCAGTCAACACTGGCACCTCTAAATTGTTTAGCTTATCAAAATGATGATTCCAGATACTTGGCCATACCCAATCACCATCAACAATAGCATCAGCTACAATCATCTGCTCTGACGGTCTTGCTTCATACGTATCTTTTTCTGAAACTGACAATCTCATCTAATGGTCCAACCTCATGCCATTTGTCATGCCAAATATTAATATTCTGTGGGTCTTTCTGAAAGGGATTCTATTACATCATGTTTGTTTCATAATTCATAACTCAACTAATGACCAAACGTGGGGTTTGTGTGATGATGAGACGAAAAGTGTTACGCTTTTAGGGGGTCATTTAAGCCCTAATTCGTATAAATGTGATCAAATATTGCCCTAAATCGTTCCTTTTGTCATTTTAGGTACTTTTAAGAGGAATTCTGGAAAACATGCATATTCGGACGTTTTTGGAGCATAAAAGTGAAGAAAACGACAAAGTCTCAAAAGATGGTGATTTACAACCTGACGGCGTCAGAAGTCACAAGCTGACGCCGTCAAAAGCCTTGACAAAAGAGTGGAATCCAATTTTCAAATGACGGGCCAGAGGATTTAACACCTGACGTCGTCAGGTGTTGGGAAAAGTAGGCCGTCAGGAGTAAAGTTAAAGAGTGACGGCCCAGAAGAGTTTATAAGGTGACGGCGTCAGAAGTGGATCTAGGCCATCCGAGAAAACTATTGGCGGCGAGTTGATGGCGTCAGCCCCTATAACCTGACGCCGTCAGAGTGTAAAATCCATATATAGTTTTCTAATTTTCATTCATTAGTGTGGAACTTTGTGGAGAACTTTTAGGGCAAACCCTAAAGTCGAATTTCCTGTACTTTTTAAGGTTTCCAACCCTTGGAACCCTCATGCTTAATTAAAGATAAGTCTTCACTTTAATTCAATCAATATGTCTATGTGTTGGTTAATTATCTCTTTTACTTGTCTTCTAATTAACATTTGTAGCTAAACTCTTTAGTGTTTGCTTAGATCTAATGAAACCTAACTATTAATTATTGGTTGATTGGTATGTGTTGTTGTTTGTTAGGATGATTGTTCCATCAATGTTAGGCTCAAGAAAACTGGCCAACCTCCTTTATGGTAACGTGCTTGATTTATCTTCTCCGTTAGCTCTCAATCATCAAGTGGCAACGTTAGTCCATTAACCAAACGATTATTTGCAACGTTAGTCCTTTATACTAACGGCCGTTTCTAGTTAACTCAAATATTGGTTTTTATTGTTTTCGCCCGTTTTCTTACGTTTTCGCCAGTTTTCATGCGTTTTCTTACGTTTTCGTCTGTTTTTATAAGTTTTCGTCCGTTTTTATAAGTTTTCGTCCGTCTTTAAACATTTTCGTCCATCTTTATACTTTTTCGTCTGTTTTTCTTACGTTTTATCCGTTTTCATACGTTTTCTTACGTTTTCATACAGTTTTATCCAATTTTTGTCTTTTTTATACGTTTTCCTCCTATTTTTACGCTTTTGTCCATTTTTCTTACATTTTCATCCGTTTTTATACGTTTTTATCTGTTTTTTTTCATTCGTTTATATACGTTTTCATCCGTTTTTATACATTTTTCTTACGTTTTATTCAATTTTATCTGTTTTTATACGTTTTCATCCATTTTTATACGTTTTCATTTGTTTTAATACATTTCCATTCGTTTTCTTATGTTTTCACCCGTTTTTACACGTTTTCATCCATTTTTTTACGTTTTTCTTGTATTTTTATACGTTTCTATATGCTTTCATCTGTTTTATACGCTCACGCTTGTTTTATTACGTTTTCTTGCGGATGAAAGTGTATAAACACATATGAAACCGAAATGGGAAAAAAAAACGTATGAAAACGCAAGAAAAATGTATAAAATAGACGAAAACGTATATAAACGGACAAAAACGTATAACAACGGACTTAAACATAAGAAAACATATAGAAACGTAAGAAAATGGGTGAAAACATAAGAAAACGAGAAAAAATGTATAAAACAGATGAAACGTTTAAAAACGGATGCAAACGTAAGAAAAACGGACAAAAGCGTAAAAACCGAAGGAAAACATATAAAAACAGACGAAAGCATATAAAAACGGACGAAAATGTATAAAAACGGACGAAAAGGTAAGAAAACACATGAAAACAGGCGAAAAACAAACAAAACGGATAAAACCGTATGGCAACGTATAAAATGGATAAAAACGAATGAAATGAAAACTTATAAAGACGGACGAAAACATATAAAAATGGATGAGAACTAAGAAAACGCATGAAAACGGGCGAAAACGATAAAAACCGCATAGAAAAAAATTTTTTTTTAAGAAAACCAAAATTTGAGTTAATTATAAACAGTCGTTAGTATAAAGGACTAACGTTGCAAACGATCGTTTGGTTAATGGACTAACGTTGCCACTTGACGATTGGAAGCTAACGGAGAATATAACGACAGTTAGTGATAAGGACTGACAGCGTGCAATATGTAAACCATAAGGAGCAAAAAAGCAAGAAAAAAAAAATCAGGGACTACGGTAGTAATTTGGAGCAAAACATAGGGACGAACGGTGTAATTTACTCTATATATATATATATATATATATATATATATATATATATATATATATATATATATATATATATATATATATATATATATATATATATATATATATATATATATATATTGGTCCTTGAAGATTTAGCAAGTGTTATTGACAGCCGATTATCTCACGTTGTGTTAGGAAAACCATTTGTTGAGGTGTCTAATTTGAATTATAATCATTTAGAAGGCACGGTTCAGTTTTCTAATAACATTGATAGAATCACTTATAGGATGCCCTATAAAGCAAACGAGTTCCGGTTTGTGCCTCGGCTAGACAAAGATTACATTGGTGCAGTTGAGGACATCAATGATGAGGATAAGGAAAAAGGCATGAAATATGTTTGGGATAAGAGAAGCCTTTATTATAAAGATTGCTTGAGCCTAGGACCTAAATATAAAATTGACATGGAGATTGTTAGGAGGATTAGAGAGGCAATGGAGAGGCGAAACGGTAAAATGTAGAACCCGTGACTTTGAGTCTAGCTACAAGACTCGTAAATAAAGAAAAGCGCTTCTTTTGGAGGCAACCCATGTTTTATTTGTTTTTGTGTGTTTATTTGATTTTATTTGTTTCTGTATGTAAGTTATATTTCTTGATTATTAATTCATGCTTCAAACTAAATTGTGAAAATGCTTTATTTTGTTTTTAACTTCGTCTTAACTACATATAAAGGTATTTTGCAAAAGCTAAGTGTAAGGGAAATCCAAATCGGTTTATAAAGAACGAATGAACATGAATCATAACAATGAAATTAACCTACATATTAGTACTTGTTTGAGTCAAATGCTTGTATCGAGTCATAATGAATTTTTGCAGGAATTCCAGGAAGTAAGATTTAGATTAATTTTTCCCGGAAGCTTAACATGAGAATTCTGTAAAAACTTTCTGACGGTGTCAGGATTAACACCTGACGGCGTCAGGCTATAATTTTCTGCAATTTTTGAAAGTTTTGTATTTTTCCGGAAACTTCAAAAGTTTTGTCAATTATTTAACTTATAATCTCCAGGAATTCTGCAAAATATTCATTCCACAAGCATTATATCTTATTATATAGATGTTACCGCCGATTTTACGCGAGGTTGGCCTTTATCTTTTTCAGGTTAACAGGTTATTTTGGACAAGAAGACGTTTATTATTTTGGAAGGGAAGCTTTGAACGTTCATCTATCTTGGAAGAAGATCTAACCATGTTACATCACTATCCACAACAAACGATTCAGGGGAGTATTTGATTTCATTCTTTCATCTTATTTACTTTTACGTCTTTTATTTGAACATTGGGGATAATGTTCGGTTTAAGTGTAAGGGGGTAAATGAAAGCACCGTTGAGAATATACCTATGCTTGATGTTTTGCTTTGTTTGATAGTAAATTTGTAATAAAACCAAGAGAAATATTTGTTAGGGCAATTTTAGCGCCAATTTAAAATTTTTTACAACATTTAGAAGTGAAACCTTGATCTTAATGAGCGTCTCATGGATAGGAGATTATATGACTAGCACAAAACCGTACCACTAAAAAATTTTCCACCCCAAATATGTGAGGTTCGCCCCTAGAATTGGTAGGAAAAGCATCCATCTTTGGTGCTATGATGTGAGTACCGGTAGTATTTAGATTCTAGAACTTGCGTTAGGACCATCTCAAATCCACAAGTGAGACTACATTCGTGTAGTTAAGATCTACTACATGATAAGAGGCATTAGGATTAACCAATTTTTTTACACCCGTATTTTTGTTATAATTACATTGACTTCATTTGTCAAATAATTCTCCCACACCCTTTGCGTTGTATCCATTTTTGGTACACGATACCCCTAGTACACCCTTCCGAGCCTATCCTTTCGTTTCGATCTTTGAGCATCTTACTCAAAGTGAGAATTTGGTACACCCCACTAAATGTACACCCAAATCGCCTTAGCCTACCTTGTATGCACCCACCTTTGGTGCATTATTGTGAAAACATTTGTTAAACCCTTAATTAATTATCCGGTCAATTACATGGTTGCTAAGTTAAGTCATATCCTTGTACATATTGTTTTGGGACGATTGGGACTCATGGGTAAAGTACTAGTGTAATGAAGTAATGGGGAAGAGCAACATTATTACCCCCATACGTGCTAAATAAAAAAAAAGTACTCCAAGTTTTTCGATTAACTTAATTCGAGTCATTAGAATAGTGATTGTAAAGTTATGTAAAGATTCAAGTGTAAGGGGAATGCAACTCCCCTATGATGTATTATTTTGGATGGTAGGGTAAGAGTGTATGAAAAAAAAATCGAAAAATCAAGAAAAATAAAAAAAAAATATATGAAAAAGAAAGAAGAAAAACATACAGACTACCATCCCGTTTCCTTTTATGTTCCTTTTTAGTTTTAGTTATTTCATTTTTAGACTAAGATTGAGTCGAGTCTTGACTTAAGCAACGATGTAGAGTGCATGTATTTGATCATGATAATTGGCT